>ML179199.1:44552-140978 GCA_004369135.1 Dendrothele bispora CBS 962.96 | reverse complement strand
CAGAGCGGACGGAGGGGCGGAGGTGCCGGGATGCGATCGTGCAGCATATGAGGTCCAAGGTGGAGGCGGAGTTGATGAGAGTGGCGGTGGAGGAAGAGGAAGGCGAGGAGGAAGAGGATGACGATTCGGGAGAGTTGGAGGAGTTGTGTTCATTGCGGATCAAGGAAAAGTTAAGCCAGGGAACATACTTTTCTTCAAAACTGATAGCTCGTAAGAGATAAGACAAAAAGAACATATGAGGAAGCGATAACGTACACTTCTAATAGATGTTTTATCTGCTCTGGAGAAAGTATCTCGTCCAACCTGTCGATGCCGGACGCAGAACGTGAAGTCGCAGCCGCTAAGATACGAGGCCTGGTCAGAACTGAGGCGTTGTAGCGGTCTGAAAGCTGCTGAATGGCACCCAGTGGGTGAGCCCAGTCTAAAGAGTCCTCGTAATGAAAGATCCCGCCGTAATGCCAGTCCCCTGCAGAACCTCGATAGAATTCCCAGATATGTGAAGGTAAGGAACCCACGTCTACGACGGTCTGACCAGTGCTACTTCGAGCTACTACTGTGGAGAGCTCTCCAACTATCGGTGCTGGTGCTGTCGCCGGAGTTGGAGCATTTGACGCAGAACCTATCGAGGCTGGTGAAGTTGTCACATTTTCAGGAACGACTCGAATGTCCTGAACTGGAGATGAAGGTTGGTTAGACAAGTCCATATCCAACCTGACGACCTGTTCGAATTCATGGGTCTTATAAATCGGGCCTGTAGAAAAGATGGATTTGTCCATTGATTCATAGGAGCACTGGATTTGAAGGGTTTTGCAACGGTGACATCGAACGTTTTGAAGAGATTTTTGAGTGATGTCGTCGAGAATTTCGCATCGTGCTTTGGATTTTTTGCAAGAGGTGCATGCTGGAACCGTTTTGTTTCTGGTTGCTCGCTTCATGGGAGTTGTAAGTTAACGAGTCAGTACAGTACTTACATGATTCGTATCGGTACCGTTCGGCGGCATTCAATTTCCGAGCGTCTACCCTCGCTTACTTCAGCAGTTGAATAAAGTACTGTTCGTACTGTTCATAAGCCCATGTCACCAGCTTCAAGTTCCAAGTCGGTGCAAACAGATGCAAGCTCGCCGGTGCTACAAGGTACAGGGGTTCTCTTTTCATTTTCCTAACAGTGGTTTGCCTAGACTTCCAGCCTGGGGTTCAGCATCACAACACTTTGAGCGCAAGTCAATTTCCACCCCCACCTCCGCAGCAGGGAGAATATTCTTTTGGAATCATAATCCCCTATGAAAAGTATTGGACTTATGCTGACGACAAGGATCCTGTACCTCCTGCTGATCAGGAACATCTATTTGCCCGTGTGCAAAAGCTTGCTGTTCTTGACCGTCAGGCCCAGCGGAAGCTTCGCAAGCTCACCAAAGACATCTGGGGTGGCGTATTTGTAGATTTGTGCCAAACCACTGAAAAGGGAGGCAATTATTTTCCGCTCAGAGTTCTTGCGTTTTGCAGCAGCTATGCGAAAAACAGACAGGTCACTGAAGAGGTCTTAAAAAGGTTGACATTGCAAAGAATAGGCTAGGCTTGCAGGATTCGGTGCCTGCATGGTACAAACGAATTTAGATATGGTCGAAATGTACCTATGTAATGTGGATTCTATGAGTCCCAGTGTTCACTCACAAAAATCTCAGTAAGGTAAATTATCGATGGACATGAATTAACGTTTGACATTCGAAATTTATGAGAACGCTGTAGGAAATCTAAAGCGTAATTCATACTTGTCGTCATCATGCTGGTTACTTCAGTTGTTATGCTAGTTGGAAGTGTATTCCAGATCATTTTTCTTTGCAATTCGCAGCTAAAATTCGATTTTTTTTTTTTCAAGATGGTCCAGCAGGTTTATACAACATCTCCAAGTTCTTCTCAACTGTCTCATAGAATGCCTCTTGCATCGTAGACTGGTCCTTATAGTATCCAGGCTTTTTGGAAGTGACTCGAAATCTATCCTCCGGTCGCAACACCGGCGCGTCCCCCAACTTAAACATTTCCTCCCTATTCTCCCATAACGCCTGTACGCCCTCTATCAATCTCGCACATCTCACCGCAGGGTGATCTTCCGAATATGCCGCGGCGTTGAGTACCCCGATACATCTCGCGATACATTTCGCATTGACGGAATCGTGCGTGAAAGGTGAAGCTTTGTATCTCAAGTTGAAGACGTAGAATTTGTAAGAGACGAGGTAGGTGACTATGAGAGAAATGATGTGGAACGTGATGTCGGGAGAAGTGCCCAAGAGAGAGACGTCGACTTCGAGTAGAGAGATTAGGTTCGCTTCGGTCGTGTGGAAGGCGTCTTTGGACCATATCATGAGGATGTCGAGGTTGTGGGGTATGATGCCTTCGAAGATGCTCAGGTTTAGGGTGCGACCGGCGTACATGAAGAGCATTCGAGCGGAGAAGGTAGCGTGGTAGAGGACGAGGAGGCGGCAAGCGCGGTAGAGGATGACAAGCATGCGGAAGTAGAAGGTGTCGTGGTCAGAGACGACTGTAGATAGAAGAAGTATCAGGCGACGATAACTTGTTCGGAAGTAAAAAAGGAAAAGAAAGAGAACGAAAGTTTACCTGGGAGGGGTGTGATAAGCCTTTCTAAATGTCCTAGCCTTTGCAATGCTTCGTGAATATCGTTGTACCATTTTGGCACGTCGTCAAGCGAATTCAACGGGACTTTCAGTCCTGCCTCGGTAGCGTCCAGTATTTGTCCAAAAAGGTCCAGTCGGGTATCTCGAGCTTCGCTTAACCCAGTGGGTAAAGTAGGACTTGACGGTGTGGGCATTGGAAAAAGCGAGGTGCTTGTTGAGGAACGGAATCTGCTTGCGTAAGTATTGCGACCATGGCCAACGCAAAGTCTATGTGTACAATGTTCACTGTTCAAATTCTCTAATGAAAGGAGCCAGGGGACTACTTACAATGAATCTGCATTCGTGAGCGAAAGCCACTGAATACGCCAACACCGTTATCAATTCCACAGTTCTAATAAACCGACGAAATTTTTCAAGAACACTCACCAAGCGAGCTTTATTAGCTGTATCCGCCATCTGCACCTCATCGAATGTGTGACCCAAACTCCTCAAATACTCTAACGCGCTCAATCGTTCGGGAGCTTCGTCCAAACGAATGTTCTTCGCCATGCTTATTGCCGATACCAACAGCAGATGGCCGTCTCTTCTGTTACTACCCGATCCACCGCATATAGGAGCCCATAAGGCGAGGATAAGGAGAGATTGGATGGACTCGATGGATTCGGAGAGAACGGGATGGAAGAGGATTTCCGAGACGGCGTCTTCGGCTGCAGCTTCGAGTTTTGGGGCGACGACAGAGCGGACGGAGGGGCGGAGGTGTCGGGATGCGATCGTGCAGCATATGAGGTCCAGGGTGGAGGTAGAGTTGATGAAAGTGATGTTGGACGAAGAGGATGATGGTTCGGGAGAGTTGGAAGGATTGGTTTCATTCCGGATCAAGGAAAAGTTAAGCCAGGGAACATACTTTTCTTCAAAACTGAAGAGCTCGTCAGAAACAAGACGAAAAAGAACATATGAGGAAGCGATAACGTACATTTCTAATAGATGTTTTATTTGCTCTGGAGAAAGTATCTCGTCCAACCTATCAATGCCGGATGCGGAGCGGGAAGTCGCAGCCGCTAAGATACGAGGCCTGGTCACAACTGAAGCTACTGAAGCGTTGTAGCGGTCTGAAAGCTGCTGAATGGCACCCAGTGGATGAGCCCAGTCTAAAGAGTCCTCGTAGTGAAAGATCCCGCCGTAATGCCAGTCTCCTGTAGAACCTCGATAGAATTGCCAGATATGAGTAGGTAAAGAATCCATGTCCACGACGGTCTGTCCAGTGCTACTCCGAGCTATTACTGTCGAAAGTTCTCTAATTAATGGTGCTGGATTTGGAGCTGGTATCTTTGGGATAGAAACTGTCGGGACTAGGGAAGTTGTCATTTTTGCCGGGCCTGTGCGAAAATATGGATCTGTCCATTGATTCATAAGAACACTGGATCTTTAGGGTTTTGCAGCGATGACATCGAACATTTTGAAGAGATGCTTGGGTGAGGTCGTCAAGGATTTCACAACGGACTTTGAGTTTTCTGCAAGAAGCTGCACGCTGGAACGTTTTTGGGCTTGGTTGCTCGCCTCATGGGATAAGGAGTCAGTACATTTCCAGATTCGCGTCGGTACCGTTTCCGGCTCGAAGCGTCTATGAGCTCGCTTACTTCAGCCTATCCTAATTTCCAACGTTCCAGCAAAATAGACACAACCCGAAATCGCCCCACCCAGTCGGAGCTCGAAACGCACGTGGTGACACAACCCGGCAGTTGTACCTCATCGTTCGGCGGCATATATCAACACCCTTAGACTACAACTTGTAATTTTGAGGACAACAGCAATTCTGATCATGAGTGGACTGAAGGTCGGAGGATGATTAGGACATACTGTACATAATCGGGAACTGGGACACCGATCTCACTGTGTTTCTATTGAAAAAATATTGTGCTGTATAGATCAAGGTATTCACAACAAATAACCCCACAATGTACAGCCTGAGTGCTGTAGAGTCCAACAATCCTTTGGAGTATTTATGATTGAATTGAACTATCTACACCAAATATCATGAAAAATAACGGGAGATTATAGATAGTATAGTTGACAGTATAGATACCCAGATAGCCATGAAAGACTATAGGATATTTGGAATGAAAGACCTAATGAAATATTAAAGGAAAGATCATAAATACTCTAGCGATATAGATATATGTATATGTCCCTGTATAGATGATACAGGTATCTTGAATGAAATATTAATGTACATATCCCTGTAAAGATGATACAGGTCTATCGACAGATAAATGTATATCCCTGTAAAGAGGGTATAGGTTCAGTGAAGGATCATTGTATACTATAGCTGTATAGAGGACATAAGTCACAACTTGAAAAGATACTTGTATTGGTTGCTGTATAGATGATAGTATTTATTCAGGTTTGCCTTCCATCCTGCCCACCTGCCGTTGGTAAATAAGTCAGTTTTCTTTCTTCAACAAGGTTATACATGTTCTAACCCTTGCTTTTCTCAGTCATTGGAAGTGTGAGATTGGTGATGGCTTTCCCCAGATGAGTTTTTATTTCTTCACTCTATTTTTTGCTCCATGTTATTGGTTTTTTTTTCTTTTTGCCACACAAGTCTTGTCTGTAATCATTTGCTCTCAGTGTCCTGTATATTATTGCATAGATACTGGTCAATTGGATACTATTTTCACATGTGATAATGGTATGCAATAGTAAATGAGTAGCATATATTCCAGTTATAATCCTTGAAATTTAATTATAATCAAGTTTCAAATGATCAAATAATTCTGGTCTCTGCAAACATTCTTACAATTATAACCCTTAAAATGTGATTATAATCAAGTTTCAAGTAGTATAATACATCGGGATTCATGTGAGTTTGATTGACCCTGACTTGCCCGGCTTTTACCGGCTTTTTTTCGGCTTGAACAAAGCTATTGAACTTTTTCAAGCCGAAAAAAAGCTGGTAAAAGCCGGGCAAGTCAGGGTCAATCAAACTCACACAAATCCCGATGTAGTTCTATTTTCTTTATTTTCTTTAACTATTCTTATGATTGTAATCTTTAAAACTTGATTATAATCATGAGAATAGACCAAATCTGCAACACGAAATTTGACCCACATTTTATTCATCAAACCGTAGTCAAATTTTTGTGGGGCCCACTCGAAAATTTTGCAAGTGGTGCTTCAATGGAGTACGTCACGCACACAAAAATCACAAACACCCTTGAGTCGAATAATCTCTAGCTCAAATCTTTGCTGTCCCATGGAGTTAGGCTATCGTGGGAAGTTGGTGATGAGAGAGCGGAGGTTGACATATGATGGCGTGAAGACTCGGAATATTTCAGCGAGGAGTATTCGATAGTGAAGGTAAGTTAATTTGTAGATAGGTAAGATACTAAACCTCCCTACTATTGCGATGCTCCATTTCATTTTTTATTAGCCCCACGATATTTTATTCGTAGTTTTTTTTTAGTTTATTTTCTTGGGGCCGCCGTTTTTCGCGTTGCAGATTTGGTCTAATGATTCTACTAAATCCTAAACTATCTTAGTAATTTTATTGAAGTTAAGATAATAGTGATCCACTAAAATCTTGATTAGAATATACTGAAATACATAGTTTTGAGGGTTTTGGGATTATAAAGATTTTAATCTGATTAAAATAGACTGTCATTTTCTCTGATGGCACACTAGTGTTTTCATTGATGTCGAGTGGTCATTCTCTTTCAAAAAATGCATGCCACGATACTTATACATGTTTACTTTGCATTTCTTTATGGAACCATTTCTGCTCTGTTTTTTCTTAGCCCCACACTCAAATTTTTTACAGTCATTTGCATAAGTCGTGAGAATCCACGCATCAGCAAAAAAAAGTAATGCAACATACAGTGGCGGCAAAAAATGCAGCACATTCCTAATCGGGTGCCGTCCGGCTAATCATCTAATCATCCCGCGCCGGGTAAGCAGTACAGTGACGGCAAAAAAGCACCACACCACCAAACTGTCAAATGCTGTTTACCGATGCGATGGCAGCCTCTGTCGGAGTCTGGGCTGAGCTAGTCAGATGATTAGCCGGGCGGCACCCGATTAGGAATGTGCAGCATTTTTTGCCGCCACTGTATGCATGTAGCAGTAAGTTTATAGGCATGTGCGGGGTTTTTTTTTCAACTTTTTCTGCACAAACTGATATCTGGACATCATCTCAGATCCTTCTAGTTGTTGAGCTATAACGGATTTACAGCTACATATACTTTTTTTGCCGCCGACGCGCGGATTCTCACGACTTATGCAAACGAAGTACTGTAACCCCACTTTCTGGGGCCGTCGTATTTCTCGTTGCAGATGCGCTCTATTACTTAAGCTTCCTAGCCAAGTGCCGTGCCAAGTCGCAGATCGCACAATTTACGATACAGCATTGATGATCATAAAAGGGGATTGAGTCGCGGTCGCGGGAAGCTCATTATTTTTGGCCTTCACACTCTCACAACGGTGTATCACCCAGGACATTTTTTTGACCTTCAATCTTCCCTCATTTCAGCTATGGTAGGGCTATCTTTGCTATGTCCTTTTCATTTACTTATCAAAAAGACATGAACTCAATGAAACTAGAGACAGAGATACACTTTTATTATGCTTTGACACCGAGTTCAATGACATTTACAGATTTTTAGCGCTAATGTTTTTGGCCGCACCGCTCTACAAATTTTTTTGGCAGCACCGCCGCGCTCTACGAATTTTTTGGCAGCACCGCTATACAAATTTTTTGGCAACACCGCTCAAAGAAACCTTCACACTGTTCATGTACCGTATAACCATCCTTTCCAATCTACTCACCCTTGGAAATGATATATATAGTCCCCCATTCATGGACTGTCGACTCGCTATTCTTTCTTTTTCTTCATGTCTCTTCTCTACCGAGAGCTCCAAGGCACCGGCGCCGACAGCGACGACGTGCTCTCATCTACGACATCGCAGAACCATCCTGTCACTAGTTTTCCTGATGTTTTCTTTGACTTTGCTTCAGCTCCCGAGCTGCCGAACTCTACAAACTCTACCTCTTTTTCATTCTCCCAGCAACCTGAAGTCTGTGCGACACAGGCAACTTTAGCTTTAGAACTGAAAAATAAGTATAATCTATATGGTCAATATGCCGCAAATTTTGACTCCTTCGTAGAGGTGTGTACCGTTTCTTCACTGTTAATGTTATCTGAGTTTTCCCTCAGGCCTCCGATCAAGAACGCGTTCTCATGAGCGCTGCGTGGACGCAAGTGATTCTGATGAACTCCGAGTCCAAACATGAAGGGTTTTCAGAATCTCTTAAGGTGCGTTGCGTATTTTATCTGAAAATCTAATTAATCTTGCTGACTATTTTGCTCTGCTCTCCTGAGTTGTAGAAGGCTGCACGGGTTTATGCTGTATATACACTGCTCTCCCCGAATCTCGCCTCTTACAGTGGGAAGATCACTGGTGCCGTCATTGTAAGTCACAGTCATGTTTCTTGTTCCATGTTCCTTTATATCTTCTTTCCTCTATAGGATGCAATGCGTTGCTGTGGTATCGAGGACATGCCTGATGATAGTCAACCCGCCAAACTCACGAAACTGACTACGTATATCGGTTCTCAGGTTTCAAGCGGCAAAAACCTTTTGAAGACGAAGGTACATACGTTCTTTTTTTTTCGAACTTTCAATATATACACCTAGTTTTTACAGGTCATCGAATCACTGACACATCTTCGCAACATTGCCGATCTCGCAGAAGCTGTCATTGGTAATCAGAGCATTCCATTGACTAAAGAACTCTGTGTCCGCCTGGCGTTTTTAGTAAGTACTGTTTTCGAGCCAGTCCATCATGGTCAAGTAATGTTTGATGGAAACTTGTTACAGCGTTGGGTTGCCGCTGCTATTGTCAGGAAGTCTGATCACGTCACAAACAAGGATGGAGGGAAGTGGTGGGAGGAGATTGATATGGCCCTTTTGGATGTGAGGAAAGATCGTGCCGAAAGGGAATCGAAGTAATGTTGATCTAATCTCCTTCATTCGCACTCTAATTTGTCCCCTTTATCTAGCAAATTTCTCCAGATTTACGCTAGTGACATCGGAAAATACGGGGATCCTAGTAGCGGTCTCAGGACCGTTGATATCGATATGTTTCAGACGTTGATTGACTCTTATGCCATGACTGTGGAGGTTCCCACCAAGACAAAAGACATTTGGAAGGAACGTATTAATAATAGTATTAATGAGAATGGGAAACGTGCACGGGTAGAGGAGCCAACGAGTGGCGGAGGGGAAACTGGCGATATGGTCAATAGACAGATGAGGCACTGAGGTCTTCTGGCATGTGTATGTACCATAGTAGGGTGTATTAGCAACTCAGAAAGCTTCCCTTCTGTATCAACGACCAATCAGCTGCGCCAGAAAGTCGTAGCCGACACTTTTTGACGTGTTGCTAATATGTACACCCTAATGTTCCGGTTTCTTCATTTTGGGTGAGGTCGTCAAGAAATTCACAACGGACTTTGAGTTTTCTGCAAGAGCTGCACGCTGGAACTTTGGGCTTGGTTGCTCGCCTCATGGGCGTCGTAAAGTTGATAAGGAGTACATTTCCAGATTCGCATCGGTCCCGTTTCCGGCTCTATGAGCTCGCTTACTTAAGCCTATTCTAGTCCTTGTTTTTCAATGTCCAACGTTCAAATGCAAACCGTCGAGATACTTGGTAGGTAAATCATCAACGAATTTAGGTTCACTTTCGACATCTGCAAGAGCGTTGCGTCTAGGAAAATCAAAGCATGCCAGTGTATCTTGTTTTTCTCAAGTCTCGTCAGCGTATCATTGACCATGGAGTTGTCACAACTAAAACTGAACTCTTTACCCACCCGGTGGCCTGTTCATAATGGAACACACAGCTACAAGACTCTCGTTATCGAGATTGCAATTTCTGGCCGTCATTTTCTCAACGCCAGAGCTTCCCGACTTCAAGCTAGTTCACTGCAAGATTTCGATCAATGCCCATCGACCTAAGCTTGAAGTTGACCAAACAAGCGGCTCTCCGAAACATTTTACATGCATGTTCCGGTTTCTTCATACCAGCACCATTCCCTTCCAGATCTGCAATTAGTCTTTTTAGCGCTGCTAAAAGTACTGCGGTCGCGCAATGACGCCATGCTCCATTGACAAGAACATGACGTTACTGGTTCGACTGACTCAACTGACACTCAGGAGATCCGCGAATCAAAGCCGTCATTAGTGTCGTCGTATGTGTTACGATGGTCATCCTTCCCTTGACATCGAGCATGAGCTCATGACTCTCGAAAACATCTATAAAACGCTCCATTTTTATTTCTTTACTCACTTCTTACCCATACTCTCGAGCCCAAGTATAGTATCATGAACAAATTAATCGACGTCCTTGCCGCTTTCGAAGCCGGCAAACTTCCTTCTCACCAACAGTTCTCCCAATTCGTTGACTATCTCAATTCGAATATCCTTTCTGATCTCGAGAAGCAAGGACTTAGCCCCCAAGGTGAACTCCTTGCTGCCTGCACTCGTGACACGCTCGCCTCGTATCAAAAGCTTGGAGAGCACAAAAACCAAGACAACACTCTTCAACAAGCTCTTTGGCACCTCAATCAAGCTACTTTGCGCGACGTCTCTGCTAATGTCGATGTCAGCGTTGACACTAACATGGATGTCGACACCGACGAGGCTAAAGAGGATCTCAAAGCCCTCGCGTCCTCGTTGCGAACGATCATCTCAATCTTTTGGACATCCCTATCCGCTGAAAGCACTGGGCTCTTCCAGGACTTCGCTTCGTTTACCAGACTTTCACTCGCGGATGCTGCAGAGATCATTGAGACGCAGGCTGCTCACGCCAAGGAAGGACTTCGTCAGGTAGAGCAAGAGGTTCAAGAAGATAAACGTGATACTCTCGGGCGGGACAAACAACGTCTCGAGGAGGAAAAAGACCCTAAAGTCGCTTGGCAACATGGGATGGACACGGTGAAGAGCGCTGGTACGACTGTGATTGGCGCGACTCAGGAAGGCGCTGCCAAGACTTCGGAAGTCGCTAGTAAGACGAGTACAAAGCTACAAGATTCTTTCAACCGCGTAAGTATCTTGCTACTATTCCATCTCTTTTCCGTAACTCATGCTTAGTTCTGTTCTTTTCTCACTTTTAGATGTGTGAACGCGCTCAGTCTGACGAAGAGTACCACCGATCCCTGTCCACCCTCTTTGATACTACCCACAAATGGATTTCTCGCGGCTTCGATGCTGCTTCGTCGACAGCCTCCTCCACCACGGTTTCCCAAAAATCGTCCTCTTCGCAACACGGTGCTCTCGCTTCCCTCATCCACGATCCTACTCCCGAACAACACATTCCCAAAGCTCTTGACGCCTTCCAAACTCTCATCGAACGCTTCTCGCATGCTTCCCTCGACAAACTCGTGTCTGCTGCCCATCGATGTGTGTTGGACATCAGGGAAGATAAGGACCTGAGTACTTGGTTCGACGACTTCTTCTCTTACCTCCAAAAATGCATCTCCGAATCTGGCTATTACCGCTCAGATACTGCGAAAGCTAAACGAAAAGACCTCAAAACACGCTGGAAAGCTATGCTCGATGCGGATTCGGACTTCGCTAGGAAATGGAAAGCTGATCTCGACGAGTTGACGGAGGAAACGAGGAAGTTCCAACAAGGGATTCAGGGTGATGAGGATTTGAAGAGGGTTAGGGTCGCTCATGAGAGACTCGGAGATGCGATTGAGAGTGGGATTGTGGAGAAGACGAAGCAGGCTGGAGGACAGGCTGAGAGTGCTGTCAAAGCGTTGATGGAACAAGCCAGTTGGTTCTGGGAGGATATATTTAAGGTGTATGTGCCGAGGTTGATTGAGCAGTTGAAGGATGTGCCTATTCCAAGGTAAGAAAAAATGCGTCTTTGTATACCAGTGAACGTTTTCTGACAACCGTCCTGTGCTGTAGAACCGAGTTCAAAGACGAAACATCCGAGCTCGTTCTCGAAAATCTCGATATATCTTCCATCAATCTCCTTCCTTCACACGTTTACGTTCGTAACATCACCGACGTTGACATACTCGCTCCTGCCCAATCATCACCTCTGCCCACCCAAACTCAGATGGGCAACCTCCTCCGTATCCGTGCAGAAGCTATCCAACTTTCACTGAAAGACATTTCCTTCTACTACAAAGACAAGAGCGCAACTCTCACACCAGGCGAATTCACCGGTCTCGTCTCTCTCACCCTTCCACCCAAAGGCATCGACGTCGACCTGAAACTGCGACTCGTCCCAGCCTCAGCAAAGATAACCGTCGCTCCCGTATCAACTTCAGCTTCCAAAACGTCGAATGTGACGCCGAGCTCGTCTTTGACGAACCAGGCCGTCCCTGCTTCCATCACTAAAACGGCGACGATCTCTCAGAGGGAGTATTACAAATCCTTCCATGTCATCGAATCGCTCTCTATCAGCATCACGGACGAATTGCAACTGGACATTAAAGAGTCTAATCACCAGATCTTTGTGAACACTTTCAAACCGATCTTCACCTCGAGGTTTAAAGACGCGATGGAGAGAGTGTTGACTGCTCAAGTGAAGGGTTTGATCGAAAGCGCGGACAGTTTCGCGTATGATGTGTCGAGGAGAGCGGAAGTTATGGGAGATACGGGTGTACCCAGTGGAGTTGCTTGGTCTGCAGCGGTTTGGAGCGGTTTCGGTAGGGTGTGGAAAGAAGGATTCCAATCTTTGAGAGACTCGGCTGTCAGGACTGATTTCAAGGTGACGGGAACGGGAATCATTGTCGAGGAGAGACACATGGATATGGAGACGGGACTAGAGGGTAAACCAAAGGCGGCGTTGGCTTTGGGAGCTGAGCCACAGATTTTGAGTGGAGAGAAGAGGGGGCCGATGGGGACTGCGAGCGAGAGTTTGGAGGACAGGGTGGGGGCAGTGACAGGACAGGTTGCGCAAGAGACTGGGGTGAGGCAGGAGGATCTGGAGAATGTAGGGCAGACGGTTCAGGGTGCGAAGAAGGATTTGGGAGGCGTTACGGAGGAAGTGAAGAAGTTGGTCCAGGAAGGGAAGAAGGAGATGGAAGGCTTTTGGGATACCGTGGGCACGAAGAGGAAATTGGAGGAGAGAAGTGAAGGCTGGCAGAGTTCGGCTTTTGATGTCAAAGCCTGAACTTGAGGTCGGATATTGTCTACTGTTTAGCTCGGCCTGGTTGCTTTTCCTCCCTCTTATTTCTTACTTTATTCCTGTTCCTCATTGGGACCAAGTGCTGGGTAATCCTTTCTTCCTTCCGGTATTGAGGCTCAATCGTTGTATAGTAGTGTATTTTTAACATGCATGGAACCAAGGGCAACAATTTTATTTCTTGATTTCTCGACTCGTGTGCTCCGGTATTCTCGCCCAAGCTCAGAAATTCCTACATATCAGACAGCATTGGACCACAAAAACTTTTCAAAAAGATATTCGTAACTCTCCTTTGCACGTGCAGACAATAGCCGCCTTGACTAAGCCGCAGCCGCCAGCGTCCTATGGACACGACGGCGCACTGGCAGTAAGACACATATTACTTACTTATTCTTACATTCCTACCGCCAGGTATTTAATTTGCCCTTCGCAATGCGCAAACAATTGATCATTTACTTCTTTCTCCAGCTTCGAATATATATTGATATGCGTCTCCTAAACACGAGAACCTTCCAAGTGACGGAAGTCAACGGCCGTATCCCGACATACGCGATCCTTTCTCATACTTGGGGGGAGGAAGAAGTTACCTTCAAAGACATACAGGACCTTTGGGTTGCCAAGCGCAAAGCAGGGTGGTCCAAGGTCAAAAATGCTTGTGCCTATGCACGACGATACCATTTCGAGTGGATCTGGATAGATACGTGCTGCATCGACAAGTCAAGCAGCGCCGAGCTTTCCGAAGCAATCAACTCGATGTACCAGTACTACCAACGCAGCCGCCTTTGTATTGCGTACTTGTGCGATGTTTCGAGAGGTTCGAAGACACAATTCGAGAGAAGTAGGTGGTTTACGAGAGGTTGGACGCTTCAGGAGCTCATTGCTCCTCGTTATGTTGTCTTTTTGGATCAGGAATGGAAGGAAATCGGCACGCGATGGAGTTTGCGGAGTGTCATTTTCGCAATCACTTCTATCCCTGTCCGAGTTTTTGAACAGAGCAGCACGGAGGGTTTCAGCATTGCACAAAAGATGTCTTGGGCTGCTGCTAGGATAACGACAAGGCCAGAAGACATGGCGTACTGTTTGATGGGCATATTTGGAGTAAACATGTCTCCGATTTATGGGGAAGGGGGACAAAAGGCATTCATGCGACTGCAGCAGGAGATTATCAAATGGTCTGATGATCGCAGTATTTTTGCGTGGGCAGCACCATCTGAAAGTTCTGTGAAAGAAAGAGGACTGTTTGCGAGATCTCCCTCAGAATTCAGCATATCTGGCGGAGTTAGCGTTTCCGAATCCAATGTTATGGGCGATAAGTCATCTTTTACATTTGGCAATAATGGTCTACATATACACCTCCCTTTAATCCCACAACCCAGTCTTGGAGAAGACATATTCCTTGCACAGTTGCACTGCATCACAGAGGAAGGCAGATATGTTGGGCTCTATCTTCGAAAACTTAGAAATGGGCAACAGTACATCCGATGTCGTCCAGAAGAGCTACCCCTCATTAACATGGCATCACCAGACTCTAAACCTCAGGAACTTGTGGTGAAGGAGAGCCCAACAGACCACTGGAAAGACACATCTGACCAATTTTGGGACAAGAATTATAGTATCCGAGTCAACATCAATCTGTCCAATTCCCTGATCACTTTTGTTGGCAGTGGCAACTCAAAGACACTGACTGTCGACTTATGGCGGCGATTTCAATTTAGTGTCCAAGAAACTTCAGAAACACTATGTAGAACTCAATCTGGAGAAGAATTCTACATCATTCTCCGAAGTATGAATGTAGCCGAAGTCCCTACTGTCCAGGTGCAACTCAAACATTCCATTGATCGATCTGGTTTCTTCCAAAACGATGCAACACCAGCATTATTGTTTGACACGCAAGATTGTGATATGTTGCTACTCCATGTGACTGGAGATCCTATCCCATCCTATCCTGAAAACTCTTCCAGTGTCATTGTGGAAATTGATTGTATCCCTCCATATACTCCTGAATTCACTGCGTTTGTGTCGAAAAATATACTGCCGTATAGATCAAGGTATACACTCTGAATAACGTAAAACATACAGCGTGGTACAACCGAAAAATCCTCTAGAGTATTTATTGCAGTATCTACGCCAAATACCACAATAAATGAAGTGTCATTATAGATGGTATAGGATACTAGGACAGATGCAAGGATAGCAAAGAAAGACCGTAGTATATTTGGAATGACAGACTTAATGAAATATTAAAGTAAAGACCATAAATATCATAGGATACAGGCATAACGAAAGATAGATGTATATATCGCTGTATAGACGGTACAGTCATAACAAATAAATCATCCTATATATCCCTATATAGATGAGACGGTATGATGAAAGTTCAATGTATATATTGCTGTATATAGTTTAGTATTTCTTCAGGATTGCCACCATCCCGACATCCCGCTGCCCGCCCTACACCACTCCGCCGCCCGATCTATACTAGCCTGTCCTCTGTTCGGTCCGCATCCCCCACCATTCCCGACATACCGCCCGGCTTGGTTCGTTATCGCGCCAAAGATAAAACGTGATCCCCAATTTCCTGTGAACTTGCAAAATATTTCCAAGTCATGGCCAATATCCACAAGTCAAAACACTCACCCCGATAATGGTAGGATACAAACCACCAACTACCTGTGAGCCCATGCCTATGAACCAACTGCCATAGCTGCCATACACGACCAGTGTGTCAACACCAACGCTTCTTGATCCGTTGCCTGGAGTTGGTGAATAACATATACATGACTTGCAGGAGCACAAACTCCTGCGGCCATGCACTGTGGTAAGAGTACGCAAGGAATGAGCGGGCATCTTTGAAACGGGGATGATAGGACTTGGTTCATGAAGTGTTTTCGATGTTAAAATATGGTTTTCGATCTATACAAGGTAAGAATAACTAGATAAAATATCGACTATGCATACATGTAAAGACTGGGGTACAGATGATATTGTTTAGTAATCTGTTTTTCCATCTGTACCTATGACCATAACTAGATGCTATCAGCTATTGACAGATGGTACAGATAGTGTTGTACTTCACATTTAACTATACTTGATCACGCGAGGCCGACACGGATTTTTGCGGAAAAAATACCAGCTATATCTGACCTGTGATAGTTTGTCTGTACCTCTATCTTTACACCGTACAGTTAAAGTAATGATTACAGTTAGTAAAGGTAGTATTTGTTGTGGTATAGATGTCCAGGTATTTTTCATAAAAAACGCAGTGATTCTTCTGCCAGACATGGAGTACGTTGCAATACACAGGCTCATCCACTGTCACAGTGGATTTCAATGTTGATGCCGACGATTCACTTCTTTTCCAAGATGTCTTTCCATCTGATATCTTCTCAGAAAGAGACAAGTTTAATCGCTATGTGTCTTTATCAAATGGTAATAGACAACGTCACGGTGATACACATTGTGTACTTGCATACCAGTATCAGGCTGAGTATGGGCCATTTTCTACAGTCCCAAGGCTGATCTTTGTAGTCCTGGGCATGTGTAATACAGGATCAGTCTGGACAGATGTTGTTTTGTCTTGTAGCAGCAGTCAACTTCAAATCAAGGATGTCTGGAATTCTTATCTCAAGTCAGGATCAAGACACACACATCAACTGAATGGTAGGACAGTAGCATTGACTGTACTTGATGATTATTCTTCTGTAAATGCTACCATCAAAATGAGAACCCATTTACAGCTTGGTTTGTACACCCTAGATGTCCAAATATGTCAAAGACAGGGACTATGGGAAGAAGAGCAGAATCGGGGGGAGGAAGTATCACTTTGGCCAAGAAGAGCAGAGATTTGGAGAGGCAGAAGAGAGCCAAGGGAATGAGGAACAGGATTTTGGGGAGGTAGAGCACAACCAAGAGGAAGGGCAGCAGAATCAGGATAAGGGACCAATGGGCACAGCAATTGGGAAAAGAGCAGTATTAAGAGTACTAAGGAGTGTGATAACTGACGGAAGGGGAAGGGGAGCAGGAGGGGAGGGAGGAGTAAGAGAGGGGAACAGAACGGGAGGAGAGAGGGGAGCAGGAGAGGAAAGGGAGGCAAGAGGGGAGAGTGGTGCAGGAGAGGAAAGAGAGACAAGGGAGGAAAAGGAGATAGGAGAGGAAAGGGAAGCAGGAAGAAAGAAGGAAGGAAGGGAAGTAGGGAGCACAATGTCTGACTAATGGGCTCAAATGTTTGATATTGACCATCAAGCAACCTTCCTTTCTCGCGTTTTCCTAGATACGCATTCCCTTCTTCTCTTTGAATCTGTAGCGAAAATCCATCAGTTCTCACAATGGTAATAGAACCTCTACTGCCAGATTACAAAAAATTTCGTCGAGCAAAGTTGCCGCGTGTTTTGAGTAGTCCAAAATTTAGGTCTGGACATGCTAAACCAAACAGATGGTATGGAAACGTCCAGCATAAGGTATTTCTGGTGAGGACGAAAAAGGAATCGGAAGAAGGATATGCGGATTAGCAGCTATTCGGCGTTTGAGACCAATCTCTTGAATCGAGAGCAGGCGTTCTTCGTATATGGCCCGACTGACGACTCTTCCTTTTCCCCTACATGTGGTTTGATTTGTTGTATAATAGTGTATACATTAGCATTTGTGGAAAGAAAGCAGAACGTGTCCTCAATTATCATTTCTTATCCTCTCCGCTCAAACTTTTGAAGAACTCCTTATATGCGTCCTCGACATCAAAAGTGAGCTGTAAAACGAAAACATTACTTTGTAACCACTCGCCGGTGATGGAGAGACATTGATGTATGCACATACCTGTCTCATCTGTTCTCCACCCAGCTCCTCACTAGCCTTCATCCCATTAAGCGTAATGAGCCATCCGACGAGTTTACTCCGTCCTTCCCATTCCTTGGATGCGGGGAACCGAGCGTAGCCCGTGACGAGTTCTTGTAGGATAGGATGTAATTGGTCTTTAGCTCTGAGGTTGAGTTTGAGGGCGTCGAGGAATGTAATGAACGCCTGTATGCATATATTAGCATTATTGCGCAAAAATGAAGAGAGCAAAAGGCAGGAAAACAGGCTCCGCGCGCGTTCTACTCCGTATGCACAGAGCCAAGCAGAAAAGTGGAATGGGTACAATAACGCACTTGAGTCGTCTCCGCAACTAATTTGGCACCCTCTGGACCTGAACCAACGCTTGATTCTGCGGGATGTTCGACAGTGGCCGGTACACCAACTTTGATGCGTTGTAGGGCAGCTGGGAAGTCCATCTAGAGGGAATATCACCTTGTCAATTAAACGAAAAAAAGGAAACAAGTGGAAGGGAAGCACTCGAATGGAACTCGATAAGTCGGTAGATGGGTGGATGTAACTAACGTACCCTATATCTCTTCATAAAATCCTCGATGCTGGCCACTTCATCTGCTAGGAGTTTCATCATCGTCTTGTATTGGGATAATAGTCTTGTGCATGCAGCAGAGTATCTTTTCTTTTTCGTACATGAGTTGTTGGAGGTTTCGAGTAGACACGATAGTGCAGTGTGAGATTAAAGGTAAGCAAGAGATACGTCTCTCAAGTCAGCATCAACCCAGTCTAGATTGACACGAAATAAAGAGAATGAAAAGACACTCACTCGGCAGCACTGACTGCATCCCTCAAATAGGCCGCCTCTAGATAATGTATCGTCGTTACGATTCCAAAGAGTGTCGCCCGTGTCTGTACCTTTTCTCGTTCGGCATTAGTGGTGTAGAGTCGCACTTCTTCGTCCAGAGAGATCATCGATAAGCGTTTTCAGGGGATTTGTTTGGGATTCTTGTTGGTAATTATTGAAGATCGAGACTGAGTAGAACGAGAATATAAGCTAACTGTTCGTGTCAGACTCTGTAATTCCGAATAGTAGTTAGTGAGCCAATATATAACGATATGCACTGAACATTGTACATACATGCTTGACTCGGTCGTGGTCGTAGTTGAAAGGCAATCGTCATGTGCACGTGTTGCGATGTGCTCTTGAACTTGGTCACTATGTCTGCTGGTCGACTAGCCCAAAACACGGATAGCTAGCTACTCTCCTGAGGATACAGAGTCCCTCTGTTTCCCCAACCTTGAGCTTCAGCGCCCATCCTTTTCCAACGGCCTTCATTTAAGTAAAGCGAAGACATAGGTCTCCGATATGAATAGGCACAGCCCTACTGCATACTCTACTACATATACCCTTCTCTCTCTTTTCCCTCGGAAATACCGTCTCATCATTCTCTGGGAGTTGACGCAGTAATCCCAACGCTCTCGACGCTGTGGACCAAGTAGATTCCGAGGAAGCTCGTCGAAACAAATCTCGCCCTGGACAAGTATATACATACATGGTTTTCTGCCACCAGTGATTAAGGTAAGTGTTCTGTCCGTTCCATACAGACTCTCTGTGACCACATCCACTCCTGGTGATACCTGCAAACAGTCGACGATTATGCGTCTCCTCCATACATCCACTCTCAAACTCCATGAATTCGTCAAGAACATTCCCCAATACGCTATTCTTTCTCATACCTGGGAAGACGACGAGGTACTCTTCCAAGACCTACAGGCGCTCTCAAGTATCCCCTACCCTTTTCACCTCCTACTCGCCATGCGCAAGAAGAGAGGTCTTCAAAAAGTCAGGATGGCTTGCAAACACGCCGCGAAGTATGGCTTTACTTGGATCTGGATAGACTCTTGTTGTATAAACAAGGAGAGCAGTTCGGAGCTCTCGGAGGCCATAAATTCAATGTATGTGTACTACCAAGGGGCTCGAGTGTGTTATGCGTATTTGTGCGATGTCCGCATTACCCGTGCTATGATAAGCACTGGGAAGGCAGACGATCCAGTGTCAACAATAGTAGTGGATTCATCCCCACGATCGGCCTACTCGGACTTCAAGCAGTGCAAATGGTTCACGAGGGGTTGGACTCTCCAAGAACTGCTTGCGCCTTCTAATGTCGTGTTCTTTGATCAGGAGTGGGTCCAGATTGGTACCAAATGGGACTTAAACGATGTCATCACGGCCATTACAGGCATACCCACCCGTGTTCTTCTTCATGATGGAGACATTCGTGACACGAGCATCGCAAAACGCATGTCATGGGCAGCGCATCGACAGACGACAAGGGAGGAGGATAGGGCGTATTCTTTGATGGGGATTTTCGGTGTGAATATGCCGCCGATATATGGAGAAGGTGGTGAACGTGCTTTCTCGAGGCTCCAGCACGAGATCATCAAGCAGTCTAATGATCGCAGCATCTTTGCATGGATCGCTTCTCCTTCCGATTCTCCTGAGAAGTCTTCAAACAGGGGACTCTTTGCTAGATCTCCGTACGAGTTCCGTGCGTCTGGCGAAGTGACTACGTCGGATTCTATGGTCATCGGTCGATTATCCTCTTACACGCTAACGAACGACGGTTTGCGTATCCATTTACCTCTCATTTGTGATGTCTCGGACACGGAAGGCCTTTCTTTCCTTGAAGACTCCGATACCAAAGGCAACAATGAGATTTTCCTCGCATTTCTAAACTGTAGATCTGAAAAATCCGGCGAACACCTCGCGGTTCATCTTCGCAAACAGCCCGAAAGTGAACACCAATTCTCTCGCTGCCACGCTAATCAGTTGATTTTGACTGATTCCTACGAACCGAAAACTGGAGATCTACAGGATGTCTTTATAAAAGAAGAGTCGACCTTGACAACGACGCTGTCAAACGGCGGCAATTGGAGAAAACCCTCCTCTGTCACGTTCAAAATCCGGCAACTGCCCTCACTCTCTTCATACCGCTACGGGCTCCGATATGCGAAATGTCTAGGCATACCTGTGAAACAGCGCAAAAGGAAAGACGAACTCACGGCGAGATGCACCGGATGGGGAAAAGGATCTGACAAACTCGTGGCTTTGAAGTACACTGTCACTAGCAGAGGAGGTTCGACTCACTCCACTGCCAGCCATAGCAGTAGTACTGGCCCAGATGAGGAATCTTTCATCCTACTCGCAGGGATAAACGACGGAACCGTGTTTTGCGACGTCCTCACCGGGTCCCAGTGTGATTCCTTCCAAGACAGAAACTCCTTGCATGGCGAGAAAATCCACGATCGAGAATCAGAGTTCCTACGACAGCGCTCGAACAAGATCATCAAACCTCTAGAGTTCGGAGGAGTTGTATCTGTCGATATTCATCCTGGTGCAGATACTCCTCAAAGCACTAGCACGAAGCAGGACGGCAGATCCAACTCCTTCAGAGAAGACGTCGTTGTCCTGGAACTGCGTATCATCCCTTCCGAAATGTTTTTTCAAGGCGAGCTCACTACTATTGCTAGTAGCAGTGGCAGCAGCAGCACTCTTCTGGGTAGCAATATCAAATCGGAACTGTACGAGCCTAATTACGGGTTTATGGTCGAGCACCCTCCTTCAGTCGTCAGTGTGGAAGCGGTCTATCCCGAAGACTTTCATTTCAGGTATCATGTACACGGGAACTTTTTCCTTTCCTCGCATACACCTACATTCGTACCTGGGAGCTTCTTTCTTTCTATCGACTCTGCTGGTACCAGCTCTTGTCCAACAAAACAGTCGGAACCTCCGAGTCTGATGAAGTCAAATTCCTTTTCTCGTCCTAGTCCTACTACCGCCCACTCTACGACCCATGACTTCCGTGTGTTACGATGCCAACTCTTTCCTCCTCATGGACCTGGGTTTTATCTCGTATTAGGCGTCGACGCAGAATCTGGAGCGTGGACGGATATCATTGGGACAGAGGAAGCAGTGGTTCTGTGGCAGACTACCTCCAAGGCTGGAGGTATCAAGGAGGATGAGCAGCAGGCAGTTCTAGAGTCCATCTGGAGATCCTATCTTAACCCTTCCTCAGGTAGAGACGAAGATCTCTCGTCAGCCAAAGTAAAACCAGTAATATGCTTGCCATTAGGACACGGACATGCTAGCAGAGCGCAGGCCGCTCGTACCAAGGATTCAGCACAAGTCATTGTAGGAGGTGAGAAATGGGCTTATAGTCCGAGCTCGAGGAGATGGATGGTTAAGGTCAGGATTGGGAAGAGAACAGGGTTACAGTTGGGTAGCCATTGGGCAAGGATCGAATTGGAGCCTGCGAGTAGCTATGTAGAATGAGGGAAAACTTGATTATGGATCCTGTTGTTGGCAGTTTGCCAAAAGTTTGAAACTCTTTGCAACACGTGAAGATAACAAGCTCGAGAACAGAGCACTGAATATCGCTGTGCCATCTGAGCTGCAAGCTCTTCTGGTCTGAATGGGACAGGCCTCGAGAACGATATTCATGATGGAACAAGCTGCCTTCAGAATGCCTCTGGGAATCTATAGCGTGCAGATTTTGAACCAACGAGCATCAGTAAAATAACAAGTTTCTAGTGGGTATGGAAGTATAGTAAGTATAGATGAACAAAATATCTATACTGTCTATACATACCTGAAAGAATTCAAGATTGTATAGAAATTCTTTGAGTATAGCCTGTATAGGGTCTATAGTGTCCATAGTCATTATAATATCTATTCTTCGAAGCAGAATCTTTTATGTATGTACATATGTATTTAGACAAGCTATTTGGTTCGGAATACATATTCCTGACCAATATACTACGTAGCAGGCCTAAATTGTATGCTCTGCAGTACCATTCAATTCAAAAAATTAACATCGTGTACTGCAAGTGATACATTCTGGCACCATGCTTATTGCGGTAGCCATGTATTCTACCTACCTTACCTATTTCCATTTACAAATCAAATATCTAGCTAACATGTACGCATTGCATTGGTGGAGTGCAGTAGTGCCGTGATTTTTAGACACTCGAAGTGAGTTGGAGCCTGCCCTAAAGAAAGTTCAAACTCCGACAAACAATAAACAAAGTCGCGTGATCTTGCTCAACGTTGATGTTTGTTTCTTCTTCCACTTTACTCGTCCTCCGCTCATCTCACTTGAAGCTCAATACCATGATGTCGCAGCTGGTGTGACTTGCGACACCAGGTCAGTTGTAATTAGAAGATTTTTCTTATCGGTTGGTCTGATTTTTTTTTCTTGTTGTCAGGCGCTTGCGCTCTCAGCCTACTGAAGCAATTTGGCCAACAAGAGAACCCTGCTTTGTGTCGGAAAAAACTGAACGAGGAGGTTATTCTAGTGGAGAATTTTGTTATGACCGAGTGCAGGAAGTTTGGGTGACAATGCAGTGCGTATTCTCCTGTCTTATTTCTCTATTTAAGTTGTATAGACCAACGCAAAACCTTCCGGCCATTCAAGAGCTTCAACATAGGACTTGTGTCCTGCCCTCTTCAATTGGTAATCTCTCACATCGGCTTCTCCTTCTCTCGCTTTCCCTTCTAACAACATCTGTATTTGTTTGTCTTCACAGGCTCTATGCAACGACTCTCCTCAATTTTTTGGCCCTTCCTCTTCATCCTCCCCGTCATCCAAACTCCTCTTTATTTTTGGTGTCGACAGCCGTCTCTTTCTCGCCTGGCCCGCCCCTTTTTTATTTCTCTTTTTGCTTTACCCTGGTTGTTACTAGCCGCCTCGGATCACCACTCTTCCTCTCTTTGTGTTTCTACCTCGCTTCATCCAACACTTCAGTGACCCCTCCTCATTCAGCCTTACTTGCTCTAACTATCCTCAAGCCTCACAGAAACACCGAAGATTGATAGAACTATTTTTGTGCACGCATTTGAAAGTGTTGATAGGGCTGTATCTACTAATTAGTTTATGTATTGTATGTAGTACATACATCTAATTGTACAATTAAAATCCGATTTGATCCAATGAATTAGCGGAACTTAAGTGTATAGAGGACCTGGCGACAGAAATGTGAGGCATGAGTATATCTGTATAGATGAATAGAAAAGATATATGTTTGCTATACATCGGTATAGTGACAATGCATACCCCCCTTTTTCTATACACCTTAGATGTGCATAGGAGGTATAGCTCTATGTTTTCTATACACTTCTATACACTTCTATACGCCTCTATAAACCTGCGAGTCCACTGATGAGCTAATATGCCCCGCTTCCGATATGAGGTTAATAATAACTCAACCTATGCGTGCGAATCAAAAAAAAATTGGGAAATACAAGGTTGGGTATACATAAGACAGCACACGTCAAAAATTCAACAACAGAACTTAACTACTGGAAGAAATTCCACGCTTGCGCCCCAAAGTTACAGCAAAAACATACATATGTACCAAAAGCATTTTGTTTTCACAAGGACAATCTTTTTAACGTTCAACAATGTCATCTGATTTCTTCTTCGCATTTGGTGAGAGGGCGGGTAAGGATGCGGGAGTAGGGTCAACCTACCATTAAAGTCCACACAGCCTATGCCTCTTCCATTACACTTCTAATCCAACATTGCCCATCCTCGATGCACATTTCTGCTCGTAACCGCGATACCAGGGTTTATGGTATCCGGCTCGCCCAACTTTCCACGTCGATCTCTGATCGTTTGGCTAGTAGGATCCATGGATGGTCCTAGAAGGAGACGACATGATTAGATTAAGGTGAACAATGACGACAGAAAAGTAAGAGGGAAGGAGAGAAGAAGAACGATCAAGAAACGGGAAGAAGTTGAAGCTTCCTAGCCCAACGAGTAGAATAGAGAAACGAAAAACACTAGCCAGTAGTTCAAAGGCTGATCCATGTCTTTGGGAGCAATAAAAAAAAGTAGATAACAGAACATAGGGAAAGGGAGAATAGGGCAGGGAACGAGACAAATGCCTCCACTGCTCCAGAAAATTCCCCGAAGCATCGTCCTACGTTCTGAGCTCGAGACTAGACATCGCCGATCAGACCAAGGGCCCAATGCTCAGCAAAATTTGGCAGGACCACTAAATAAGTTCATCGCCGAAATGGCTCCGACAAGGCAAAATCACGAAAATTGAGAATCTCAAAACAAGCCGAAAGCTCAGAAAGAAAGAAAGAAAAAGTTCCGGATGCTCACCAACAACTCTCTAGGCGTCTTCCTCTCGTCCGGATCTTTGAACAAGCAACTATCCACGAAGATCTCCGCTTCTTGTGGGAACCCATCCTCGTCACCATCACCATCTCGTGCGCTCCAATAATTACTCGCGCTCAACCTTGGCGCAGGCTCGTTCACGATGTGTTGCAACAACTCGAGAATAGACATAGTCATCCCACCACCTTGTAATGAAACACCTTTGGACTTGCGCTTGTCCTTCTTTGATGTCGGCGATTTTTGAGCGGATTTTTTGGGTCGAGGTGGTGGAAGGCCAGAGGGTGGATTGGATTGGGCTGGGGAACCACCGTTTAGAGAAAGTGCGGCTAAGCTCATACCTGTAAAGTCAGAGTGATGATCTGAGCAAAGTGGAGATCTAAGTAAAGTGCAAGGGTCCACACCTATAGAACCTGGTCGTGCGGGTGATAGGGTTTCATTAAAGTCGGGATAATCACCCAAGTCTGATAGATCAGAGTCGGAATCTGCAGACTCTGCGAAAGGGAATCGACCGAGAGCGAGCTCGATAAGTGAGATACCAAGAGACCAGACGTCAGATTTGACAGTGTATTGAGCTCCTTGGATACGCTCGGGCTGTTGATAGAAAGAGAGCGAGATAGAAGATGAGTTAGAGGAACATAAGGCAAATGACAAGAGAGAGAAAAGCTTGGCGGTCTGTACCAGAAATAGTAGTAGGATCAGGAAAGACGCACGCTCATATACGTTGATGTTCCGACAAAAGTATCAGCGATTGAGTTGATGAGCTCTCCAGAAACACCAAAATCGCAGATCTTGATTTCACCACGAGAATTGCAGAGGATGTTGGATGGCTTGATATCTACAAAAAAATATGAGATTTTGAAATCGATTCAAGGATTGACGCACCTCTATGTATGATCCTATGAACATCATACAAGTATGTCAAACCCTCCAAAACCGCTAACGCGACCTTGCCAACTATGCCAATATCGATAGCCCCAATCTTCTTATATATTCCATCCAGAGAGCCCTTGTCCATAAATTCCATACAAATACAGATATTGGGGTCAGCTATGTAAGCCCCATAGAAGGAGATGATGTATTGAGAATGGCAGTCGTGCATGATTTGAAGTTCCCGAAGGATCTGTTTGCGAACAGATTGCTTTGCATCTATTAACACAATCTAAACTAATGTCAGCAGGAGATATCACTTGAAAAGTTTTTGCACAGTACCTTCTTCGCCATCAATGTCCCAGTAGGCGTATGTTCAACTTTCTTAACACTTCCTCCGTTTCCCTGTCCCAACTCATGCAAATCTTTCAGATCCTCATTCCTCAGATCAAACTTGACCTCTGCACCCGCTTCCAAAGTGGCCAGAGTATTGGATAGTGTTGTATGATACGTGTTTCGCCTGGCACTGGGCGAGATTGACGCTGTGTTTGGTGCCGAGTTCGTCGAAGATTGGTGTACCGTTAATAAATTCGACTCTCCTGCATCAACAGCTGGTGTTGGAGCTACCTTGGGAGCTTTCAGCATCATTGGCGGTGGTCGTTTTTTCCCGCCTGCGGTCGGGGCCTGGCGGGTAGCAACCGGTGCTTCCGCCTTCACTGTGACTGTTGGACGTTCCGGTTCAGGCTCCGGTGGGGGAGGAGCTGGAGGAGTCTGCAGTTGCAAGGCCTTGAAATTGCGTTTCTTGCGAATTGGTGTCGCCATTACTGGAGACTTGCAGAGGACAAGAGAATGATGC
Organism: Dendrothele bispora CBS 962.96; assembly: GCA_004369135.1. NCBI lineage: Eukaryota > Fungi > Basidiomycota > Agaricomycetes > Agaricales > Dendrothele > Dendrothele bispora. The sequence goes on along the minus strand of ML179199.1, from coordinate 114,444 downwards.
ACGTGATTTATCTTTTCGGTGTTGATGTGATGTGCTCTGATGTGCTGTTAACCCATTTAACAGCTGGAGTTGCATCTTTAACTCGACTCCCATCCTCTCGTGCCGCGATGCATCAATGCATCATGCTGCGACTAATCACTGCTACGGTCTTGGCCCATACGAATGCTTTTTCTGATCCGATTAACGATCTAGCAAATTCAAGCCCGATTCCCCGAGCCAGATAATGGTCAAAAAATTAAATAAGTATGCACCGAAGTGGTTACCACACAAGATGAAGATGGGCCATGGCATACAAGTATATGAAAACTACTTAGGAAAAGGAAAAAATTCCGATGACGAGTGAATGCGCAACGTTTCTCACTCGACTGGTCACTCTACACAACTCTGTTGTATCCTACTACCTGTCTACATCAGACCCAGAGTACCGTGTCGTAATACCCTTCAATGCTACAGCTACACCCAAGCCGAAATGTCAACACACGAATCAGAACCAATTAGGACGACCTTCATAGGAGTTCTTTTGGGCCTTTGATATCGCTGTCAGGTAATCCCTATCAAAAACCTACAGCGCTCCTCAGAATCCGAGTCGAATGACGAACCATACGTAGCCATGCCCCTTCAAAAAACCAGTTATGTAAGTGCTTCTATTCAATGATTCTTTTGGATAGAACCGTTCAAATAGCTTAGGAGTCCAAGAAGAAATTAGACTCTAGAGATTCCTCATCCCTCCAGCACGTGGACAGCCCCGAAAAGCGCATATTACAATACGTACTCAGATCTTGGGCCATACTTGGGAAACGAAATTGAGGGGCGGTTCGATTGAAGTAACGAGTACTTTTTACCTCACTCGATGCGACTACGGAATTTGCAATTGAGGGTTCTAATGCAAGGGGACCATCGATTCGTTCAAATCTTCAAAAGAAGTATGTTCAGTAAGAAAGACTATCCGCAATTAGAGGAAATATAGCTATGACATAGAAGTACAGTGTAACAGCAAAAACACTATTTGCGAGGAGCTCGTTGGGTGAGAGGAGAATTTAAGGCTACAGGACGTTTATTGTTGGTGCCAGGAAGTGAACTTGACCTTGCTTTTAATTTCTGATGAAGCTGAATGACACTCATCCCGGGTCCCCTATAAAGACACTCCAGGAATCTCATGATTTCCTTGTGCAAAAAACCTTTACATCTGCGCTGAATATCTGAGCGCAAAGAAGGATATCCAGAGTAAGTTCACCTTGGCTAATCATGATCATTTTACTGCTCGCTTCCCATCGTGAAGTATGTTTCATCCCTGGACCGGTAGTACATATACTTAGACTAAAATCTCGAGCTTGTTTTTTTCTATCCTGGTTACAAGGAAGCTAGTATCCCTTGTCACGATGCTCCCAGAGATAAATGAGGGTGCATGTGTGTAATATACAGGCAATTTCGACCTCCCCTGATGATGTCATCTCACGTCATCGGTATAAAAGGCTGGTGTGGGTCTGTTGCTCTCCACGACCACCTCGACATGACCCCGCTCGAGGTGTGTGCAGTGTTTGGATCATAAGGACTCTCCGACCCAGCGACGCTCCCTACCATCTCCCCTTATTTTTCTCGACTATTGCCGTTCTTGCTGCGCAGAACTTTACAAGTTTTTCATCCGTCATCTCATCCGTCTTCTCAACTCAAAAACTCGCATACGTTGCTCACTTGTTCTGTGGTCAACGTCTTTTTTTCTTCAACACGGAATCCGTGGCTTGTGTACACCATTGCTCCGTCCCATGACATACGTCTTCATTGATGTTTATGTCTTTGGTTGATGTCGAGCGCTCCATGCCGTCGTTACTTCTGTCGCGCTCGGTATTGTTGAGCCTGCACCGTGGCATTTTTGCCTACGTAGTTGCCTTTAATAAGTGCGTTGAACACTGCTCCGTTCTTGGACGATGTCTTTGGCATTGTCTGGGTATGTCTGAGCTTTGTTCCGCCATCGTCGAGTATTGCACTCCGATTCATTGCGTTGTTCCGCTTGAGGCTCGCTCTGCTCCAAGCACCCCGTTGTATGTGATTCGCTCACTCTCGGTTGTCTCGTTGAGCTTTGTTGGGCCGCATCATGTTGTGACCGCACCACCACCCCAACTCTGACGTAGAGCGTTGCTCCGTTCCATATTGTCGAGTGATTTTAACTCCAAATCTCATTTGCGTTTGTTTGCGCTTGAGGCTCTCTCTGCTCCAGACTCGTTGTATGTGATTCGCTCACTCTCGGTGTCTCGTTGAGCTTTGGTGGGCCGCATCATGTCGTGACCGCACCCCCCATTCTGATGTCGAGCGTTGCTCCGTCCCATCTGATGTATCTCTTGCATCCTTGATCTGCTCCGTAATCATGAATTGTGGCTTCGCTACGATTCTTTCGAATACGTCGAGCTTCACTCATCGTGCCGTCTGTCGGCACCATCTTACGTTGAAGCACACTTGCTCCGTGACCTACTACTTGTCGTCGAGCGTTGCTCCGACCACCTCTCTTGTGCAGACTGTTGCTCCTGGGACGTTTATGTCGAAGCGTTACGCTCCATATCCCTAGTTCGAGCTTCGTGCCGCACCTTCTTTTGCCGTTGAGCTTCGGCTCCGTGTCCCTAAACTTTTTCGCCGTTGAGCTTCGGCTCCGTGCCCCTAAACTTTCTCGCCGTCGAGCTTCGGCTCCGTGCTTCATGTATGCTTCATGCATACCACCGCGTGTTGAGCACTGCTCCGCTTCATGGGATTTTTTTCTGTGTCGTGTTTGAGCTTTGTTCCATGCCCTTTCGCTCCATTTACCATTACGCTAACTGTCACCAGGCTTACTCCTTGGTTGCAGCTGCGGTATTTGTCGAGCACAACGTTGAGCACTGCGCTCCGTTTGGCTCTGCTCCATAACCAAATTCCAAATCCCATCTCAATTCATTTTGTCGCTGTGACTTCATACGTAGTCGCAACCACACGGGTTTTGGTTTTTTTTCCACATATTTGGTCTTTGTTGAGCTGCTCCGTTACCTTGTCCAGGAACATCGAAATTCATTTCGGATTTCTCAGATGTCCCGGACTTTATTTGGTTTTACGTTGAGCGTGTTCGTGCCACGGGCAGTTCGAGCCCCTGCCCCTCATAACGTTTCGATTTAGATGATGTCGCGGTTAACGTGGTTCCTTCTTATCCCCCTTTTGCTCGGTTCCTTGGAACTGAGCTCTCATCGTCTATTCATTCGTTTTCTTTTTCTTGCTCAGGATTTTTTTCCCCTTGCTTGCGCGAGCAAGTGAGTATCCTTCGAGCCTTTTTGTGGCACTGAACCAGGTGTTTACACTTGCCTTAGCTACTTGTCTCTCATACAGCTGACGTAGTTATTCTTTTACTCAATTCTGTTTCCGTATTGGGATTGCGAGTTCCGAGATAGGATAAACATAGTTGACGGATCTTGACACTTTTTTTCTTTTTTGACGGGAAGATTTTCTTTGTATAGTTACCTTTTTTTTCAATTCATTGCACCGCAGTAACTTCACTCTAACGACCTTTCATGAATTGAATGACACCTTACGACTTTGACGAGATTTTTTGGTGTGCACTCTGGGCTCCAGGGTAGTGACTAGTGACTAGTGAGAAGCAAACGAGAGTAAGTAAACCGAAAGGGAGAAAGGAATTCGCGAAGAGAAAGGAAAAGGAAGCCAGGAAACAATTATCCGGCACTTTCTTTTTGCCGTTTTACGATCTGCCGGTATTTAGAAAACGCCTTGCCGTTAGACTCCTTGACTCGGAGGCCATTTCTTCGACCTTTTCTTCCTTCATTCTTCTTCCTTTCTAACAATCATGCCTACGAACGAAGACTTCCAACACGCCAAAGAAAAGTCCAATGAATCCGTAGATCACCTCGATGTCCCAGAAAACCGAGATGGTTTTTTTGGTTACACTGAAGAAAAAACTCTTCAACATGTGAGTCAAGGCTTAAGAGAATCACCTCTTTATATATATATATATCGGATTTGCTCATGTAGCTCATCTTGAATTGGTATGAGGTATTATAGATCGAAGGGAAATACTTGGCTAATAGGCGAAACTCCGATGCTCCGTCTGAGGGTGCAGCATCTTTTGCGGGGAGCTTTCAGATGTCGACTTTGCATTCGGCACTTGGTGGTGGTGGTGGTGCTGGAGGAGGAGAGTCGGGATATCGAGCGATCAGCCCGTTTCATGATGATACAGAGGATGAGGATAAAGAGGATCATGCTAGTCAAGGTGCGTTTTTATAACGAGTTGATCAATTCCATGCTTTTTAGACTAACTTCCGTTGTTTTACCCGTCGCGCCTGGATCTCCTTGTTTTCTTTTTTCACAGCTGCACCTATAGAAACTGCTTTAACCGCCGAACTCTTTAATCTTCTTCAATCGCTTCAAAAATGTTTAGAGTTGAGGGACAAATATATGACTAAATCTAGACAGAGACTCGGGGACAATCCTAAAGATTACGATGGATATTTTCCCGGACTCGACGATTCACATGCGGATGTGTGTGGGATGCGTCCGGACGCGGATATTTCGACTAACGTTCCTCCTAGTACTTGCACCACAACTACTAGTTCTTCTTCCGAGTCGTCGGACAGGAAATGGAGGATATATCCTAAACCTCCACCTCCTCATTGGCATTGGACGAACAAACAACAAGTGATGACGGCTGATGGACGACCACATTCGCCTCCAGACGATTTCAATATGGAAGAATGCGAGATTCCGGAGATGGATTCTTGGGAGTTTGCTATAGACGACAAGGGTGTTTATCAAGTGTATGAAAGTAGTGGATCATCTGTCGTCGTCGAGGATGAGCCTAAACCGTTGTTCGAGGTACCTACTGTCAAGGAGTATTTCAAGGATTTGGATTATGTGTTGGGAGTGATATCGGATGGACCGACAAAGAGTTTTGCGTTTAGGAGGTTGAGATATTTGTCGAGCAAGTTTCAGATGTATAGTTTGATGAATGAGTTGCAGGAGATGGCGGATATGAAGAGAGTGCCTCATCGGTGAGGAACAACCTCTAAAAATCCTTCCTTTGTCCTTTTGTGGCCTGACGACCTTTTTTTTTTTCGAATTTGCAGTGACTTTTATAATGTTAGAAAAGTGGACACTCACGTACATCACTCGAGTTGTATGAACCAAAAACACTTGTTGCGTTTCATCAAGTCTAAAATGAAACGCAGTCCGCAAGTAAAAGACTTTCCTTCTCTCAGCTCAGCTAACTAGTTTACTGACTCGAGACATGTTGGGTTTTGCAAGGACATGGTCATTTTCCGTGACGAACACGAATTGACATTGGAGCAGGTCTTCCGATCTCTAAAATTAACTGCCTATGACTTGTCTATCGACACCTTGGACATGCATGCTCACCAAGACTCGTTCCATCGTTTCGACAAGTTCAACTTGAAGTATAACCCTATTGGAGAGTCGAGACTTCGCGAAATCTTTCTCAAGACGGATAATTTTATCAAGGGCCGCTATCTGGCGGAGCTAACTAAAGGTACCTACTTTTGGTCACTTGTTTTGGATTTTTCGTGGTTATTGATTCCTGTCTTACTTCTTGACAGAGGTCATGACGGATCTTGAGCAAAGCAAATACCAGGTATGATACTATTCTCCTTTCATTCTTGCACAGCTACCCTACAGCTGAGGTTCCTTTGTTTCTGAAGAACTGCGAATGGCGCCTGAGCGTTTACGGCCGGTCCCCAGACGAGTGGGACAAACTCGCGAAATGGGTCGTCGAAAACAAACTCTACTCACATAATGTCCGTTGGCTGATCCAGGTCCCGCGGTTGTACGAAGTGTACAAGGCGAACGGGTCGGTGAAGACTTTTGAGGACATCGTTCATAGTGTGTATTTGTCTTCTTCTTCTCATGCTATCTATGTGGTCCTGATTTCCGGTAGACCTCTTTAAACCTCTATTTGAGGTGACAAAAGATCCCCGGTCACACCCCGAACTTCATGTATTCCTTCAGCGAGTTATAGGATTTGACTCAGTGGACGACGAATCCAAGGTTGAACGACGGATCTACAAAAAGTATCCGTATCCCCGGCTTTGGGACACTGACAAGTCACCACCTTACTCGTACTGGTGTGTCGCCATCCTTCCATTAATTTGAGGACTTTACGTCGTCTGACTCGCACCCTTAGGGTATACTACACCTATGCTAACATGGCAAGCCTAAACCAATGGCGTCACAAGCGGGGATTTAGTAAGTCCATCGTCGTATCAAAAACAACCTAGAATCTTTCCAAACTGAACGACTACAAACTTATCCTATTTTTAGACACATTTGTCTTCCGACCCCACTCTGGCGAGGCCGGTGACACCGACCATCTGACATCCGCTTTCCTTACAGGCCATTCCATCTCTCATGGAATCCTCTTACGAAAGGTCCCCGCACTGCAGTATCTGTTCTACCTCAAACAGATCGGTATCGCGATGAGTCCATTGAGCAATAACGCGCTTTTCTTGGCGTATGAGAGGAATCCCTTCCCCGAGTTCTTCAAGACGGGCTTGAATGTCAGTCTGAGTACGGACGATCCTTTGCAGTTCCATTTTACAAAGGTATGTTGATATTGTTGCTGGTGTTATGCGTTTCCAGTGATGCCCAGAGCTTACCTTTTCTTACCGTCTTGCGATACAGGAACCCCTGCTCGAAGAATATAGTGTTGTCGCTCACGTAAGCTACCAGAAAAACAGCTTTTGACCTAGCTACTGTATCGCTAACGCTGAGGTCTGCGAATTCTCGAAACGATCAGATTTACAAAATGCCTCAAAGCTCGCTGGCTGAGCTTGCACGCAACTCCGTCATCCAAAGTGGATTCGAGATGGAAGTCAAACGACACTGGCTGGGTCACCAGTGGTACCTTCCTGGTGCGGCAGGGAACGATATCAATAAGGTATGCGCATCGCCGTCTGTTGTCCTCCTTTCGATGGTGTTAACTGTCGTATCCACGTCCTTGCCTCCATTGTTCCCAGACGAATGTTCCCAATATGCGATTGGCATACAGGCACCAGACTCTGTTAGACGAGTTAGATTTGATCACTAGAAAAGCGAGCGGCGGTATCCCGCGAGTGGCAGACTCGGTGACTGCAAGTATAATGGAAGGTCATTAGATGTTTACATGTGTAAAGTGTTTGCTTTTAGTTGGCTGTAGCTATTAGCGTTCAGACTCGGTGACTGCAAGTATAATGGAAGGTCATTAGATGTGTACATGTGTAAAGTTTTTGCTTTAGTTGGCTGTAGCTATTAGCGTTGAACCCGAGCATGAAATGATCTCATTTTGAGTTTAGAAAGGCTACATAGCGTATGGTACATGCAGACATCGACAACAGCAACAAACGAAAGCAAGACTTGAACAGATGTATTAGGTTGAAAATTCTGTCAGAGCTAAATTCTGCGCCTCCTAGCTGGGGGTTCTTCCTCGTGCCCACTGTCTGCAAATGTCATGGCGCCCAAAATATTGGAAAATCCGAGCGGAATTTGAGTCAAATGGCGATCTGCGACCTCTTGCAGTTGACCACAAAGGTTCCTGCATGTCCCAACCATATCATCTCGAGAGTATTTCCCTTCTTCAAACAAGTCAGTAAGTTGCCGGAGTCGAGTTCTTAAAATGCTGATGTTGGCATGTTCAGCGATCTGTTGTTGGACGAGAGCCGCCTTCTCGGTTTCGTGTTCTGCATATTTGGTCAAAAATTTGAACTGTCTTTGGGTGAAGTATGTATAGAAGCAGACCTTTAGTCATTTTATGATTCTTTTGGGTTGCCTCGATCAGTTCCTCTCGAGCTTCCGCCAGATCTTGTACCGCCTCATCGTACTTTGCTTGTAACTCTTCGTCAACGCTCGCTCGAGGTGGTCGGTGGTTGAGAGCTCTCAGTTCTTTTCGCAATTCGGTATTATGTGCGTTGACGAGAGCTAATTGTTCTTGAAGCCTCTTGATTTTCTTGTCAGGATCTATAGGTGGTCTCCCTGGGAGACGAGGCATGACTACAGAAACGCTAGATGCGGTAGGACGGGCCCGGGTGACTAATGTAGACGCAGTAGACCTTGAAGGCGGTTGGGGATTGGATACCGATTTTTCCGTACGTTTAATCTGTGAAAATATGCTCTTCCTTTATTACTGGGTTTCTATGACGAAAGATGCATGCCCAACGTACTGGCCGACTGGAAACCCGAACACCAGGCTGAGGGTCGCGGTGACCAGCACTGTTGCTAGTGTGACTCAATCTCTTCCTCTTTTGAGCAGTTGGTCGAGCGTTTGCACCACTCGGACCCTCGTCCTGTTCATTCACGCCTTTGACAACAATGGTTGCTTGAGCTAGTAAGGTGTCAAACGTTTGGTCGTCCAGCTCTAGGACTTTCATTGTACGCCATCGAGCTTCGGCGAATTTTCTTGAGCACCCGGCTTGGCGGCGCCTGCAAGGGATACAAACAAGGTGTTCTGAGATGGAACATTCGAGGCCTTCAAGCTCGCATGCTGAGCAGACCTGCTCATTTATTATTAAAGAAATCAAGGAACAAAATCACCAGGAAACATACGAAATCAGGGTTTGCATTGTTCCATGCTAGATAATGCCATCTTGAGCCTCTCTTGCTCATTTCCATAGCGAACTTCTGCTTGAGCTGTAGAGAGAGACCAGTCACAGACGTGTTTGAGGATTCTATTTGTCTTTGACAGTCCAGCTGAGCTTGCTTCATGATTTCTTCGAAACGAGGGGGTACACAAATTCGAATATACTGGAGGGCACATTGATGTCAGATGAGTGTGATTCTCCAGAAATGTAATGAAATTGAACCTCTTCAGATGCCCCGACATACGCTGCTCCCGTAGTACTGCCAGAAACTGGACCATTCAACAGACGAGGTCCTTGTCTTTCTTTCCTGGGCAAGTAACCCAAACCGCGATTGTATAGCCCTTCTTTCTCCAAAGTGCTCTTCAGGGTGTCAAATTGTCGATCGTTCAAATCCAATAACTCCTTGATCGTTGCTCGACGTTCGGCATCTACCCTCGTGCAGTATGATTTCTTATATTGACAGAAAGCACACCGAATACTGATGTCTGTATTTGGAGTACATTTGTTTTGGTGGTGTGTAACACATTCATTGCAACGCTATGGAAAGGTTTTCATTGATCAAAGATAAACACGGTATGAAAACTTCAGACTTGGACGCACAAAGCTTTTATTTGAATCGGCCCATTTCTGGCGTTGTTCTGTAGTGGATGTCGCTTTCAACAGGCTGAGAAACTCATCTTTGAGCATTGGGTCGTTCAAGCTGGTTGTTCCGGACATGATCCAAGAGAAAGGCCAATCCACTAGTGAAGGTAGACGGTCGTCCAAGAGCGACCAAAAGACTTAAGTTCTCCGTCAAATGTTCTGGCAGACCTGCCACGGTCACGAGAATTACGACAATATCCGCGCAATATTGTCAATAAATTTTTTCGTGAAGTGTCGTACGTACGCGTAGTAATTCTTTTTATGGTTAAGAAAGAATGAGGAACCTTTCTGAGGTTCGAAGCCCGGAATGACTGTGATAAATTGGGACGTTAGATCATTGCGCAAAAGGACTCAGAGTAACGACGGAACCAGGTAAAGGTACACAAGCCACTTGTCTCGAGAAAGTCGACCCACGACGTCGTCTTACAAGCTACGATTATAGACATGATGATGAGAGGGACACAAAATTGTTATCAGGTGACTTATTCTGGGGACTACGCAGTGTACACCACATGTAATAGATCCGACCGACAAATAGCTCGGTTTATCTCCGTCTTCAGAGTCGTTTTGGGCCCATCATGATATCCAAAGGAATCGTAAGGGAGAAATCTGAGCGGCGGCAAGTAATGAGGCCAATCGACCATTTCTTGTAGATACTTGGTGTCCTGGAGAAGTCCGTGTCTACGCTTGTTGAGGTCGCGGCGTGTTTGGCAATTCCATGTCATACCAATCCAGCTTGTTTGAATCTGAGCGGCGGCCAGTAATGAGGCAAATCGACCGTTTCTTGTAAATACTTGGTGCCCTGGAGAAGTCCGTGTCTACACTTGTTGAGGTCGCGGCGTCTTTGGCAATTCCATGTTATACCAATCCAGCTTGTTTCCTTTGGTTCTGTGGATTCGGATAAGGTCGACCGAGAATTAGCTGGACTCTTGAACAAAGCATATGTGTCCCAAGCGGTTTCTAGCTTTGCAGTCCTTGCTTGGCAGCTACCGATTAGTATTGGTCACTAGAGAGTAAGCAAAAGTTGGAAAAAAAGCTTACTTTTCAATTGTAGTCGATGAAAGCCGTGGTCGACTCTAGCATATCAATTTGGCCCTTTGGTTGACTAGTAGAGTCCGTTGAGGACAATCGACCATTTCTTGTAAGTACTTGGTGCCCTGGAGAAGTCCGTGTCTACGCTTGTTGAGGTCGCGGCGTCTTTGGCAATTCCGACATGTTATACCAGTCCAGCTTGTTTCCTTTGGTTCTGTGGATTCGGATAAGGTCGACCGAGAATTAGTTGGACTCTTGAACAAAGCATATGTGTCCTAAGCGGTATCGAGCTTTGCAGTCCTTGCTTGGCTACTACCGATCAGTATTGGTCATTAGAGAGTAAGCAAAAGTTGGAAAAGAAGCTTACTTTTCAGTTGTAGTCGAGGAAAGCCATGGTCGACTCTGGCATGTCAATTCGGCCCTTTGGTTGACTAGTGGAGTCCGTTCTGACGGGGCCCGCCCAGTGAGTGCCTCACTTGTTTTTGCATAGAAGTAGAGAATATGACATACTTCGAGCTCTTTGAGCGACTCCTGAGCGTAGGGCACGAATAAGTGAACTAAATCGTTTGGTCGTTTGACTTCCTCGGTTTGTCTAGCTCGGGACAAGGGATGCGAATATGCCACATTGTCAATCCTTCGAGAACATCTCTTAATTGCTGAAAGGTTCATCAAAGTGACCAATAGCCTCATTTGCGATGAGGTTCGAACAGTTTGAGCTATTTAAAGACATTATCATCAAGGTCGAAGTGAGAAGAAGTGTGACGACAATCAGATACATTTTCTTACCTGTAACTTTAGATCGATGCGAGGCTTGTTTCTGTGGTAGAATGGGATTCGAATTGGATGCGCCCAAATCAGATTGGGGTCATGGACTTCTCAGGAGACATTCCTCGAGAATGTTTCTTGTTCTTTCCAAGAAAAAAAAACGCACGACATAGTGCAAACAGTGTTGGTGTTTCCTTGGATCCCGATGTCCAGCTTGTTGGGAGTTTGGATGTTAGCAGTTCCCTCGAATACATCTTGCAAAAGGCCTAGACATTCTACTAGATAAATAAATTTTATCGTCATGACGCACGTTCTAGAGAGATACCCGCACCTTGGAATCCGCTGTGAAAAACATCTTCTACAGCTTCGGAAAACCTGGATCAATAAAGAAATGAAATCTGAGCTCGAGACCGCCGAGGATATGGACGTGGAAGACCGGAGTTGAAGCGGTGAGCGTAAAACGCAGAAGTAAGCATTGGAACAAGTCAACAACAGGCCTTGTCTCTTGTTTTCCTTTTCTCTCTTCTCTCAGTCTACGCCACTCTCGTTTTCTCTGCACTGTCCACTTGCTAGCGGACTGGCTCTCAATTCTTGTTTAAACCACTAGGAGGACATTTTCTGCCTCTGAGAAGCCGCAGAACTCCCCATGTCGGTCTCAGTCATGTCGACGGCGATTCCAACGACGACCGTGGATGTCCCCGCCAGCTCACCACCACCACCAACGTCCGCCCCTACAGCTCCTTCTGCTGTACCTCCAGTTCCAAATTTCGTCTCCGAATCAGTCCCGAATTCGAACCCAAACGCCAGTGCTGCGGGTCCTTCACTCAGTGTCCCAGCACTGGCAACAGTATCGCCTCAAGTTCGTGCTCGATTCGCCGAAGAGATGCAAAGAAAAAAACCAAGTGAAGACGATGTGTTGCTTTGGAACAAACATGCTCAGGACATGGTAAGCCTACTCCGTTCTGGATAGTCTAACAAAAATGAAATCTAATCCATCTGATCTCCCGCTCGATTTTTCTCTAAACAGCTATGTGCCTACTGCTCCAAAACAGGTTTCTCCAAATGCACGCCTGCAGACGGCTCTAAAAGTGTTCGTTGTCGTGCATGCAACGACCGACGTGGAACCTGCTCGAAAGTTAGGGACGAACATCATTTTCGTGTCAAACGTTTATTGGCCCTCGACAACGCTGTTTTCCAATCACTTCTCGAAGAATCGGGGGCAGCTAGTCCAACTATCATCAGGCGTAACGGGAGAGGAGCTGGGGTCGAATCAGTCGTCACAGAGGGTGATTCGATATCCGAGTCCGATCCGTCGCAATTGCCTGTGAGGTTGAGAAAAAAGGCTGCCGATGGCACTAGTGTAACGGTGCGTTATTATTGTATGTGAAAACCTCGTTTCTTAAGTCTAATGCGGTCCCTACAGCCTGATCCCTCCAAGTCCCCTACACCCCATCGAAAATCCAAATCCAAGTCACGACCTCGTCGTGAGGACGATGATGGAAATGCCTGGGACGTTATGAGCGATCTCTCTTCTATTTGCGACTGCGACCACGAGCGAAAACTGACCCTCGCTCTCGAAGACGTAAAACGTTTGGAAAACGAACTCGCACAAGCTAAATTGAGAGTTCAAAAATTGCCGACGCCCGGGCCAGTGACTTCCCAGCCGGAAACTACTGCCCTCCTCCAAACCGCTCATCACGAACTCTTACGGATGAAATCAGCCAAAGAGGAAGTGGACAGGAAACTCACTACGACCACTCAGGCTCTCGAGAAGGTCTTGGGTCAAGTCCAGCCTTTGACTACAGAAGTCGTGAGGCTCAAGAAGGACAACGACGAGATGAGAAAGAGGTTGAAGGAGTTGGAGGGTATCAAGGCGAAATATCTCGAATTGGCGACTTCGACCAATGAATCGAAAGGTCCGCACAAAGATGCTGTCAAGGATGCCCTCACCAAGGCTCAGGAAAAAGCAGACCAGTCAGAGGAGCGAGCGGCAAAGGCGGAAGAGGAGAAGAAAGAAGCAGATACGAAGGTTGCCGAGATGAAGGCAAAGAATACCCAGCTGAACGAGGCGCTCATCAGGGCAAAAGAAGCATTGGGCAAGTCGGAAGCCGAATGCAAAGAGTTGAGAGAAGCCAGAGTGGCTTCGAACGAGAGTCAGCGTGAAAACAGTGGGCCAGGAGTGGACGAACTTCAGAATCAGAACGACAAGTTGAACGCCATGCTCGTTCTGCTTAAAGGACAGCTCTCTCGTGCTACCATCATGCTTCGGGAGGCGAATGGAAATCTCTCTCGTTCTAGTCATTTGCGAACTCAAGCTGAGAGTCAGGAGCTGAAATCTGCGAACGAGAAGCTGGAGAAAGAAGTTACTGAGCTCAAAAAGAAGCACCAAGAATTGTGCGAGGCCTTACAGGTGGAAAAGACAGATGGTCAGCAGGAAAATGAAGCAGAAAAGGATGAGGTAGTACCACCTCCCGCTGGGGATGTGGTTATGGGCTCAACAGGTCAGGAAGAGCAGGCCAACGAAACTTCTCCCGCTTCCTCTTCGCATTCCAGCGATCTTTCGACCTCCCAACCGGTTCCCGAACCTCAATCTCAACCTCAAACTCAGCCTCCGTCTCAAACTCAAACTCAGTCTCAGCCTGAACCACAGGCCGAACCCCCGATTGGGCCTCAGCCCCAGCCTCAACCAGAACCTACACCTGCTCCCGCTCCCGCCGTGGCCGAGCCTCAGCTTCAGTCTAGCACGGACAAGGGTGACGGTGCCGATCCTCCACCTTCATCGAACCTACCCCTCCCCACCCCACCTCCCGAAACACCTGAATTCTCCGAACTTCAGACCCTCAATTCCACTCTGAAAACTACCGTCTCCAACCTTCAGGCTGTCAAATCGAAGCTACAGACTGACGTCGACGCTCTTAACGAACAGCTTGACACTCGTTCGGTGTTGTTCAGAGCGCAGACGAACGAACTGATTGGGCTAAAGGCTATCAACGCCGAATTGAAAATCAAATTGGACAGGGTTCTTGGGAAGACTAGGGCTCATTCTGGTACACCTGCCGAGGACGAAGTTGAGGGCATTTCCGCTCCTGGATTTGGTCTTCTCTCTGTTAAGGATCTCAGGCGCAAATTGAAGGATGCAGAGACGGAAGTTGATTCCCTGCATTCCGAGTTGCGGAAGCTTGAAAAGGATAAGGAGAGGTGGGAGAGACAGAGAGAGAAGTTGGAGAAGGATAAAGAGAGAGATGTGCAGAAGCTGAGAGAGATGAAGAGGTCTCTAGACGATCTTGGAGGCAAGTATGAGAGGGCAGTGAGGGACAAAACGGGTGGTGGACGGGAACCCTATTCCCAGTACCACACGCGTCATGTCGGTGGGCGTAGGATGGTCGATGACGACGATGACAGGGAGGAAAGAAACTCTCCGTATTCTTCGTCCTCTTCTACGCAGGTCCAAGCTCAAGCCCGGTCAAGCAGACATACGAGCGTTGAGCTGGAAGAGGCGACGAAGGAGATTGCAAGACTCAAGGACGACTTGGATTATTTACAGAATCAGAGGGATTTTATAAGTTCACGATTGAAAGGTACGTCTACTCTTTCTTATTGTTCGTTGACCTGTTCTCATTGACCCTCACAGCTCGTGACACGGAACATGCTGTCTTCCTCCAGAAAGACATCGTTGAACACACCAATATACACTTGTTGAATCGTATGGTTCTTCAAGCTAAAACGGACTTTGCGTCTCGTCGTATTACTCGAGCGCAAATTGTCGAGACGTGCGATACGCTTTCTGGGCAACTTCTCCAGATTGCTACACGGAGATTAGAGAGATTAGAGGGATCTGACAGGGTCGGGTTCAACGGTATCATGGACTTGATGGACACAGCTTCGAATGCGTCAACGTCGGGCCCTAGGTGGCAGGGACCCATAGTTAATCTGGGCTCTGCCTCTGCTTCTGGGTCAGTCAGAAGACACGATTCGATTGCAGGCTATGGAGAGGACGGTGGTGATAGCCAAGAGGAGGATATGACAGAACCTCCTCCAAAGAGGCGAAAGCTGCCGCGGTGATTTGAAAGACTTCTTCCGCTTGTACTGTCGCCATATTTTTATAGCCTGGTCTCCAGACAAAATCTCTTCCGTCTGACAGACGATTTTTGTGTATCCTTGAAATTTTCAGATTCTTGTCGTTCGTCACCTTGCTATCTCCCCGTTGTTTGTACTATAGATCCATGTACATTACTAACCGATACGATTCTGTGGCATTTCCGAACATCTGAGCATGCCTGGTTGTTTTTAGGTAAAATTGAGTATGACATGAATCGAGTCAATTACAATATGGACCCATTCTCAGAGTCAAAATATTTGAATGGACTGGGGTCCGCTGATCAGAAGGGAAGCATCAGAAAATCTGCCGGGATTAAAAAAACGAAAAAGGCAGGTGTTACTTATTGCTTGACTTGCACTATGCCAGCACGTTGCCTCCCTCTGCGGACAGTCGTTGTCCAGTTTTCACCCAAAGTTCGTCTCTGATCCTTCATACTCTGCACGTAGAAGAATGCAATATTTAATATTGACGCCAAAGATAGGGCAAGTCCAAGCAAACCTGAAACGAGCAAGAGAGATTGTCAGACCGTAATAGACAGGATCCTTGTTTGTCTCTTCGATAATCGTCGCTCATTCCAGTCTCAAAGGATTATTCCACATTCCGTTGACATAGTATGCTTTCCAGAAATGGTTATGTCCGGTGGGTGTCGACACGTTTTGTTGGCTAAGTGTTACGCGTTCATCTGACTCTAAAATTGTCTCCTTTTTTCTTTTCCAGGTTACGTCTTTGAGAGCGCCTCTGCCATCACACCCTATCTTGAGCTTCCCCATGTGGGTCCAACCTCTCAATTCTGCTCAGAACTCTCAAATCGACTGGGTTGCTACGTGATTGCGGGGTACCCAGAGCGTCTAATTGGCGAAGAAGCGCCAACCGAACGTCCAGATGGAGATGAGGAAGAAAAACCAGACTCGGAGCGTCCAAAAACTCGAAACGGCGATGCACACGGCACAAACGGAGCAAGGAAGAAAGGAAAGGAGAAGCCGAGAATCGTAGGAGCAAACAGCGCGGTGATATATGGTCCAGGAGGAAAGTATTTGGGTGGGTATAGAAAGACGAATCTTTTCGAAATAGACAAGACTTGGGCTAAGCCAGGTTTGTTTACCGACTTTTTCTTTCCTCGTCTGGTCTCTGAGCTTAGGAATCTCGTTTGTTTAATCTTCAGGACATGGTTTTAGTACGTTCCGACTCCCGTTCCCTCCAGATTGTCCTCCTTCTCAGCCTTCAACGGTTTTGACCCTCTCTCTTGGAATTTGCATGGATCTCAATGTCCAGCCTGATGTCGATTGGGAGTCACTAGATGGCGACCCCTACGAGTTGGCCGATCATGTCATAGCTGAAAAAGTGGACGTCCTCGTGTTGTTAAACGCGTGGTTGGACTCAGGCCTCGATCCAGATTCCAAAAACGAGAGCGATTGGGCTACGCTGCATTATTGGTCAGAGAGATTGAAACCTTTGTGGTATGGCTCTGAACCTCCGATGCTGAACGAAGACGGAAGCTATTCATGGGATGATAGTGAAGAGGATGGCGATTGGGAGATGGAGGAAGGAGATGACTTTGGGGAAGATTGGTCTACTCCTTCGCATAGGGAAAAATCGGAAACAGTGGTTATTGTTTGCAACCGCACCGGTCAAGAGAAAGGTGTGGGGCACCATGCTTTCTAAGCTCGCGACTTCTTCGTGCTGATTTTACTGACAGGCAAATTATTCGCCGGCTCTTCTGCAATTTTCCATATGGTGAAGGGTTCCGGGACTCCAAGGCTGCTCGAGTCCATGGGCCGATATGAGGAGGGCATGAGAGGTTGGGGTCTCCTGCTTTGACGTGCTTTCCACTAATCACTCAGGAAAATTGCTGATCATCACGCATTTGTGTCTCACTTTGCTTTCGAGGTCTCTTGTATGTACGTATGTTACTATGTAGTAGTTTTGCTTTCGGAATCATCTGGCTGTACCATAAATATTACTTGTACAACACTAACTAGGGGACTGGACTGCGCTCCACACAATCGATTTATGTCTTTCTGTTCACGTCTAAGACCTTGTACTGGTTTCGCGTACATAGTAGGTATTTATAGGTCTTCCTCACTGATGAGTCGACTTCGAAAATTCTATTAGCTATAGAGTCAAACTTCAGCTTGAGAGGTACAGAAGTTCATCAAATACAATTCAAGTCTTTCTTCGTCTCTTTGTTACTCATGAATCATGATCATCGTCGGTCTTGTTGGACACGCTCCTCCCGAAGTACTTCATCGAGACTTCCTTGAACCTCCTGCAGGATCTAGCTGTGGTATTCAGACGACACAGATCCGTCGGCTCGACGACTTCGAGCTCCAAGTCATGTAACAAATATGAATTAGCGCTGGCCAAATGTTGTCAAGCGTTGGCCCGTTCATACATTGAAGACAGGGTAAAAATTACGGCACTAACGTACAGTTTCCATACCTAAATGCTTCTCGAGCTACCTACTATGGATTTTCTACGAGTCATTATGATTTTTTTGACAATGGTCCTTCGATAACGATCCTGCACATCGCATCGTATTGCACAGAACTGTTTACTTTACTCCATCATATCGACGATCTACTATGAAGCGATTGGTCCATGCTCCCCTTCAAGACAAGGACATCGAGGCCGCAGATACCGAGGAGTTATACAAACGTTTCGCAGAGTTGTGTGTTCAGAGAGGTAGCCACGAAGACAGATTCCGGTGGATCGCGGAGAATGAAAACTTGGTGGGTTGCAAACGAAGGCAATTGCAAAGGACTTCGACATCATGACTGAAATGGTGATTATTGACAATCTCTAGGTCTGCGACAGCTGTGAAGCAAACAATGAGAAGTGTCATGCTCCTGCATCCTCAGGCTCCATTCCCAGAATTTCTTGTGAAAATTGCCATCGATCTCAAAAGCTTCTGGCACCTTGTTCTCGTGTACGGGCAGAAAGGAAGTCTCGCATCATGCGAAAATTAGATATCACTGAAAGCATGTACGACTCTCTTTCGGAGCGCTACTATCAGAAGTCCAAACCGAAAACATCACGATGGGCAGCGGCTAACAGCGATCCTGCACTTCTTTTTGATACCGGGTCTGAACATGAACATCGGTCAGTGTCTTTTCCAATATCAAGACGCCCAACACTGAACCGTTTATCAAACAGTGGCAACCATGAACCTGATCGTAGTTCTCCTCTTTCCCCCTGCGTTTCAGTAGTGGAGGGAGGCCACGCAGAATTACGAGACAAGTTGATGGCTAACGCGGAGGCAGATCGTGGGTTATGTCTTCGTCGTCTTGAATCCGATGATTTTGTATCTGATTGATCTCCTTTCATAACCATCAGACAATATCAGGTTCTCGGAATCTTTGGAGTCCAATCAACGAATCATCGAACGCAGTCACGAACATTACTGCAAACAGATGTCCTTATTCCAGGAAAATATTGAAACGATTGAAGAGGATATTCGAACGGGTCGTCGTTCTGTCGAGTCAGCTGCGACACGGATCCAGGAACTTGCTTGGGAAGTTGGTGATTTTGCTCAAAAATGTCTCAACGTCAATCGTGATCTACGGGGCCTTGCGATGGAAGATGTGCTCGGGATGATGACGAATTGAGGATGAACTGACTTTGAAAGATGTCAACGTTGCATATCTGAACTGGGATTATTTTTGATGTGTAAACTGCTTAAAATTTCTCTGTGGCTACGTATAAGATCCAAATGTTCATCATTCTTCCCTTTCCGCGATAGAAACCTTCAAGAACATCTGTGGACCCTTGTCTAGTTCTCCTGCTATAGCCGGGAGCATTGCTAGACATGCTTCTCTCCTCAACTTTTCACACTCTTTCGTCAAGGAGAACTCAAAATTGCTGATCATTTCCGTTAGCAGTGCCTGGAACGTCAAATCGCCAGCCTATACAAGAAAACGAACACCAAGAGGAGAAGGTCCCCCTGCTATTTTACTTGTTCTTATCGAGCTAGCAGCTGTGAAAGCACGATAAAAGTGCTTTCGTTTTCGGAACACCGAAACCTGGTGAAAATTTCATGGTCGTACGTCCTCAATCCAACGCGAAAGTCGCGATACAAACCTTCAACGAACGCAATAGGTTTTCTAGGAACTATGGAACTCGTTGGTCTTCTTTCTTTAGTCTTTGGCCATTTATACCCAGAGGCTGAATCGCTTTTGGGTCAGGGAAAAGAAGACGGTCTTCCCGGTAGTCTTCACAACTAGCCTCTGAAAAGACGGATATCCGGTCAACAACGCAGACCAGGCAAGGCCCCTTAAATCGCGATTCCACCATACTTCTCTTGCCATTTAAATTGAAGCTGCATCCTAGCTTCCACAATTACGTGTGGACTTTGCGACCGGTAACGCATGAGTTCGTTATGAGTAGTAATAGACGGGTGCAGCGAGTCACTGATGATTGTAGTGCCCAGACCAATTATGGATGTATTTCCAACTTGGACAACGAGGATATAATCAGAAACTAGTCGAATTGCCCGAGAACAAGCGAGAACCAACGACATTTGTACTTATCCTTTCCACATCCACCCAACATTGTCCTGACCATATCATCCCCAGTATTTGATACACTAACTCAGGACCCGACGCTCAACCCACTCATACTCATACCCAAACCAGCAGGTCCTCCAGTTCCATCATCATCAACATTCCCCTCGAATGGATCCCTGACGCTTCCTGTTCTTGCTCGCCAGAGTTGAGTGTACAACGTTTTGATCTTCTGTAGTTCCGCATCCAGGGCAGCGGTTTTGGAAGCAAGGGAAAGGAAGGTCGTATGCTGGGCCTGAAGAGTGGCAGTAATGGCTAGTATTACAGGAAGCGATTTAATGTCAAGAACAGATCGCAGAGGCAGTGAAGAACAAACCTTGAGGTGTTATGTGTGTCTGATTGGTCATGGATGCCAGCTTTCGCTCTATTTGCTGAAGGCAAGAGTACGCATCAGAAACTTGTCGCGTTGGACAAACATAGTGTGATCACATACATCAATCGTTTGTTTATACCAAACAAGCCTCTCTCGTATCTGAGTAGTCACTCTTGTAAAGAACCTGCAGTCACGGAAATGATGAGCTTTCCAGACACAACAATGTACAGCCCTGAACTCACTCCAAGGGGAAACTAGCGTGATCTTTCAGATACGCGCTATTTTGCGAATTCCTAAAGCCGTCAACGATGCGTGTAGCGATGATCGTATCTTGGACGGCTTGGTCTGCTTTTGCCTTGAGATCTCGAGTGAAGTGAAGGTCATTCCGGATCGTTGTACCCGTTTGTGCGAGCTCCTGACGGAATGTTCAAAATTGATCAGCGACCGTCATAATAAAAATTCAAGTAAAAAAAGGACAAACTTTGTGAACAGAACGTATCAGTTCTTGGCCCTTAGTTGGCTCTTCACCTAGCTTCCTTTGATGCAAATCTTTACTGATCTGTATCCGACCTTGGATGTGAGTACTGAAAACTAAGATGAGAGGATGATATGACTTGAGTGGCTAGTCAACATACTCAATTTGTTCAAGGCCGCGTTTAAGTTCGTCCGGAAGGTCATTAAACTTCGTGGTTTTTGTGAATGGCGGGGGCCCGGTAGCTTGTTGAGGAGCTGTGGACACACTATTGGTAAAGCTTCATTCAATTGTACCCAGAAAAGAAATCGCAATGCTACTTGCCCTAATCTAAAAACAAGGTTAGTGGTCAATATATGTTTGTCCAGAAGAGACCATGTAGCTCACGTTGACTGCGCTGGCCTTTGCCCAAACATGCCCCCACCAAAAGTGCTTGCACCTGCCGCATTATTTGTAGATCCAAAAAGACCGCCACCCGTGTTCGTTGTAGACGCGTTATTGTTGCCGAAAAGGGAGGTTCCACCACCACCAAACATACCCGGCTGCTGCTGCTGCTGTTGTTGAGGTTGCTGGCCAAACAGACCTGTCCCCATAGCAGGTTGTTGTTGTTGAGACTGCCCAAATAATCCTGTACCCCCCGCCGGTTGCTGCCCAAAGGCACCTGTCCCTGTCGCAGGCTGCTGCTGACCAAACAGCCCAGTCCCTGTCGATGTTTGTTGTTGCTGTTGGGTCGGTTGACCAAACAAATTCGTTCCACCGGTATTATTCTGCCCAAACAAGCCCGTGCCCCCGCCGCCTGCGCCGGTGTTTGGCTGCTGTTGAGCAGGTTGACCAAACAGACTCGTGCCTTGTTGTTGCTGAGCCGGTTGTCCGAACAAGCCGGGACCAGTTCCCGTCGCTGGCTGTTGTTGTTGTTGTGGTTGTTGTTGATTGGGTTGTCCAAACAAACTAGAGCCAGCTGCTGGTTGTTGCTGCTGGTTTTGTTGATTTTGTTGTCCGAACATGCTTCCCCCCGAGTTCCCGCCAAACAGAGAATTTGTATTGGGATTAGTAGCATTATTCGTGTTTCCGAAGAGAGATGTAGTCGGCTGTTGGGGTTGGGGTTGAGGTTGGGGTTGGGTATTCCCAAAAATCGAAGTGCCTGCGGGCCTCGCGGGTTGGCCGAAGACAGATGTCCCAGTCGCAGGGGTAGCAGTGTTGGCCGGCTTCATGCCAAAGGATGATAGGCTAAAATAGTTAAGAAAATATTGTAACAAATGTTGAGCTTTCGACTTACTTCGAAGAAAAGGACATCTTGGATGGGTACGCGTAGTAAAAACGCGAGACAGGGTTCAACGTGGACAAAAGGGCCGGAAGTCACGTGTATATGCATTTCCTTCCTTTCAAAGAACACTGCCTTTTGATGCTCAACGTCCGATATTCATTCCCCAAAGGACCAGATTCTAAGGATTCGAGTTTTCAGGGCTCGGAAGATAAAGAGGAGTAAAGAAATTATTAACACATGGATCTTTCACAGTTTCACTAATCCGTCCTTGATCGAAATCAAGTAATCAGACTCGGACGAGTTTACTTCAAGATTTGTACCTCAAATTCTCGAGTACTCTAAGCGTCACCTTCTCTTGCGACATCTTCTTACGTTCTCAGATTGCTTATTGAACATCGAGATAGGGGCTCTCCATACTCCCGAAGCTCTTCAGATATCTGGGAACAGGATGGTTTCTCAGGGATGCGTGTGTTGGACATTGATGATCTGTTTGGCTTGAGAGCGGGACTCCGTATGCACAAGGAGACAGCTGTTCTCTGAATTAATGTGTTTCTACCAGCTTGAACACGATTGTATCAACACGCATCTTCTCACCTTCATACGTCTGGAGTGGGTTAAAGAATGGTGGTATGTGATGGAAAAAATCTCTTTTCTTTCCTTTTCTCTTCTTCGCCTCTCGGGACCAAGATAATGCCAAACTTATTGGAGGACTTAAAAGCCTATGGAAGAATACATAAAAAAACCAGAGGTAATATAAAGAATCTGAAGAGGATGCGAGCGATCCGATGTGGGGAAGTGGTAAATGGATGTTTGGGCGATATTAAAGTACGTTTTTTGTTGATCATCTCATTGGAGCACGAGCAAATCAACCGGCGGAGTCGAGGCTCACTGTCTACCAACACCAGATTTACTTGATTTCCCAAAAAGTAAGTCTTTCCTTGGACCCATCCTCTCATTATCACCAGGGACATTCCGGTTACCACTGTTCGCATGCGCTCTGATCTGTTCCAAGTTGCGATCTAAAGTAGTGATAGAAGGTAAATCATGTCTCTGAACGTGATTGCGAGCAGTGGATGGGACGTTGACATCTGGAATGCCGTGAGTTTGCCTAAAATGACGATCCTGTTCGGTTCTGGACAATGGGGCTCGAAGGGTGGGACTGGATATGAAATGTTGAGAGATCAACTCTGACGAAAAAGCAGACGAGGGACGAGACATACCCGTTGTGTTGTCCATGATTACTGGTTCGGGCGGTTGGGAAATCATCGGTCCAACCAGGTGGAGGTGGAGTCATAGCGGCCATAGGTGGCGTATCTGTTCGGGTAGCCAAAGAAGAGTTACGCTCGAAGTGTCCGAGTCGCGAGTGCGGGCCATGATCTTGGTTTTGTAAAGTGTTTCTGGTCTCGTGGGGGTAATATTGTTGAGGTCGGGGGTGGTGGATTGGGGCCACGGACGAAGGTACAGATGTCTGATGCCTCGCATTAGAAGCAAGAAATGGGTTCGTTCTAACCATGAAACATGAAACATATTTTCAGTATGAGCACGACGATAACGATAGAAATTTAAAGGCTCGAGAATTGAACGCAAAAGAAACACACCCTGGAAGTGCACTGGACATATAACGGTTCGATAAATTCGAGTTTTGAGTTGGATGTTGAGTCGGAGCTCCGCTCTCCTGGACCCGGTTATAGTGATCAGTATATCTGTTGGGCATGTTTGTCGATAGCAAGAAGTTGAATAGTAGGTTTCAAGTATCTGGGGGCTAGAAGAAAGGTTGCCTGTAGACGCGAGAATCGACGGACTGGTTAAATACTTGAGAGAGAAAAGGCTTGAACTATACGGGTTGGTTTGTTCTGGCCATGGGTTTGTTCGTTGCTCGGATGCAGCTTATCCTGGACAATGATCACCAAGGGATTCAGCTCGAATAATGCTGGTTGAGCGCATCGAGGAACATCGTAGCTCAAGTGTAGACGGACAATAGACTGGCCCGGGCATCTAATTCATTAATAGCGAAAGTTGAATTTTGATTGGATTCGCGAAGCAGCCAAAGCGGTACAAGACGATATCGATTCAATCGGAGACAGAGGAGGCGGTGATGATGGCCAAACCCACGTGAAGTGAGAAATGAGACTCGTATGGATCAGAGATGGGCGTGTTGCGAAAGAGTACTCTGGTTGATCCGGACAACGGTACTGACCATAGTCTTATAGTGATAACCACGAAAGCAGCGACACCAGGTCTAATAGTGTAGTGGTTAGCACATGGGATTTTGATTGACACATTATATCGTATATCACAAATTATCTTCCCATAACCCAGGTTCGAATCCTGGTTAGACCTTCGTTTTGCAGAGCTTACGTCGAGGGTTGCTCAAATTCATGACATTGTCAGTACTCATATGCATGCGTGCGCGTAAGTCCATGTTTCTTTCAAGCATGGGAGGTTTTGACTTGGCTTTCAGTTTTACCTCGCTAATCCTTCGCAAGTCCCTTAGCTACATTTCCGACGATTATAATCATGCACTAAGTATCACAGTACTTCAGGGGAAGGTACCAGTAAGTACTTGCGTTTGTGGTTGAACGGGAATTGTCCAAGTTTGCAACAATTGGTCTGTTGCGGCATGTTGTACGCTTTGAAAATTTCACTAACGAACACATTGTCTGCTAGGACAATGGTATAAGGACCAAGCCACTGCTAGGTCAAAGCCTGTGTCTGAATGTACGATCCGACCCAGTCTCTCCTAGACAAACAACATGACAATCAACCAAAGTTAATAGAGACGACCTGACACAACGGGCCGAGTCAGTGACCCTCGACAATTGGATTCTCGAGTTTCTACATTTGGTTTCTTGAGTTTTTCCATTTGGTTTCTTGAGTTTTGGCTTGAGTTTCTCCGTTTGGTAATTGAGCTTCTACATTTGGTAATTGAGTTTGGTTACTACATTTGGTTACTGAATTCCTACATTTGGTTTCTCGAGTTGGTTTCTCAAGCTCAAGTTTCTACATTTGGTTTCTTGAGTTCGACATTCGATCTGACTTCTTGAGTTTTCTTCGTTTGGTTTCTCGAGTTTCTAGCTTCTTGTGTTTCTCCATTTGGTTACTTGAGTTTTCTACATTTGGTTTCTCGAGTTTCGACATTGAGTTGGCTTCTCGAGTTTCTCCATTTGGTTTACATTTGGTCTCTCGAATTTCTAGCTACATTTGGTTACTTGTGTTTCTCCATTTGGTTCACATTTGGTCTCTCGAATTTTTGACTATATTTGGTTACTTGTGTTTCTCCATTTGGTTCACATTTGTTCTCTCGAATTTTGACTATAATTGGTCACTTGTGTTTCTCCATTTGGTTCACATTTGGTCTCTCGAATTTTGACTACATTTGGTCACTTATGTTTCTCCATTTGGTTTACATTTGGTTACTTGTGTCTCTCCATTTGATTTCATGAGTCTCTCCATGTGGTTTCTTGAGTTCCTCCATGTGGTTTCTTGAGTTTCTCCATTTACTCGAGTTTCCACATTTGGTTTCTCGACTACATTCGACTTCACAAAGGTTGTGCCAAATTCAGTAAGATGACGACATGTCCAAGAGTTGAACGAACCTCGCGATACACCTATGTAAACACTCGACCTACACGCCCACATGTGACAGTCTCGTATAACCAGCCGTGTACCGTTTGTGCGTGTGACAGCCCAAATTCGGAAACTTTTATTGTTCGTCCACAATGACCGCGCTCAAGGGACAATTCTTTGTGGTCCAGATTTTCAGCTTTACAGTGTTACCTTCAAAGCTTCGAGCAGGTATATATACAGGAGGTTCCTTACCCTAACTCGCATATTTCGGTCCTCATTGAATTTCTTTCTCTCAATTCTTGTGAACCACTCGAGGCCAGGCCTTTTTCTCGCCCTCCACACTTCATAACTTTGCCTATTCACAACTCGACCGATCATGTCGAATCCCGTATTCCCTAAGACCGAGCCCGTTGACATCAGCATTCCCCAGTACGTACCCAAGTTTGTTAATGAATGTAAATATAGACTAACTGACCATAATCTAATCCTAATGCCCTTCGATAGTCCTTTACCGAGCGGAAACACCGCGGTGATCAATCCTCACCAATCGATGGGTCCCCCGACTCAAACCGCGAATGTCCCAAGGTTAAGACCTTATCAAAGACAGGCATTCATGGTCGAGGGTTCTCTTGAAACTGTTCGTAGGGAGTACAACTTTCAGACCGAGGACGAAGTGTATAAATTCGTCGTCGGGAGATACTTGGCTCACAGGGCTAGAATTGAGGCTGCGAAAAGCTTCAAACGCAGAGTGGATGTTGGGTATGTTTCTTTTTTCTCCATGTCTAATGCATTTGATGATGAACGTTGATTTCCCTGGTAATTTTCTTGTCTCCGCACTAATTCTCCTAGTTCTTCCAACCCCTCTCGTAACAATATGCGACCCATCACTGGAAAACCAAAGACATTTATTGGCCGAGCTCGCGCTCCTTCTCCCGAGCATCTCCAAAACATGATAAATGTTCCTGCTCCCCCTCGTCCTCCACCACCTATGGCCGATCCTCGTTATGTCCCTGCACGACTTCGTCCTATCCCGATGGCCCCTCGCCCTCAGATTCCAATGCCAGCGCCCCCTCGGATTCCAATGCCAGCGTTTCCTCGTCCCCAGATTACAATGCCAGCGTTTCCTCGTCCTCAGGTTCCAATGCCAGGATTTTCTCTTCCCCAGATTATAATGCCAGCGCCCCCTCGTCCTCAGGTTCCAATGCCAGCGTCTTCTCGTTCTCAGATTACAATGCCAGCGCCCCCCCGTCCTCAGATTACCATGCCGGCAAATCCTCGTCCCCCCGTTCCAATGCCAGCGATTACTCGTCCCTCCATTCCAACGCCAGCGGTTCCTCGTCTTAAGGTTCAATTGTCCCAGTATGTACAAATTCGGATACCAGAACTTCGTTTGACTGTGTCACTTCCTCGAGCCCTTATTCCCGCGAATTCTGATGTACCCGATGCGCATATCACAGTTCGGGCACCGAATCAAGCCGGCTTGCAGCCTGGTATGAGGAATTGAAAGGATCGTGTGCTGCCATTGCTTCAGGCTGTAAGTATGAAGTTTGGTCGGACTCGATGGTGATTTTGTGTCATGGATCTCTATGTAAATATGGGCTTTTTAGAGCTGTCTTGACTTATGTTCGATATGTTTATCTATGCAAATATGATTTTTACCCATGCCAATATGATTCTCGTCCATGCTAACATGATTTCTGTTGGCATTCGAGCTAACATTTCGAAGATCGAAACTTCTATGAAGAGTCGTTCGTGACATTGGCCCGTCTCAATAAATGACTAACAATCTCATTAAGTACACTATTTATAGGGCATTCAACCAATCTCCCACTACCTCCATAAATCTTTCGCGCTCTTCCCAGTGCGGAAGGTGGCTACTGTTTGAAAATTTCACCCATTTCACTTTTTCTATGCCCCAGAAAAATGGCGAGCAAACAGAGTCTGCCATGAAGTCGTGTTCCCCATTAATCAGGAGGACTGGAATATGCGCCATAAGATAAATGCGAGATGTAATGTCCCATCCAGTAGCAAGGTTCTCAGGGCCTTTGCGCCTAATAGTTCCATCTAGTATCAATATGCAATACAAGACCAGCAAAAAGACATAAGTACATAGAATTCAAAACCGTAGGATCCTTTTCGGGCCAATATTTGAGGGACTTCTTCACTTCTTCGGGCCAAGAATTCAATCGGCATCCATGTCGTTTCCAGAAAACATCCATTGCTGAAAGATACTCCACGCTCTTAGTAGTTCCGTTTTTTTCATGGAGCCGAAGGATTTCTTGGACTTCGGAAGGTAACGTTTTTCGTATATCAGCAATGGCAGCATTGCGTAGTTTCGCACTTGCTAGACAATTAGCAAGAACCAGTTTTCGGAGGCCTTTGGGTTGCCGTCGGACGATAAATTCAGCAGCAAGAGTCGCACCCCACGAGTGTCCTATAATATTATAGTACGACATCGGGGTTGTTAGATTAAAATGAGCTAGAATATTTTCGAGTTCACCGATAAAAAGATCGATGGTCCAGAACGAAATGTCCTTTGATGGTAAATGTGTTGAAAGACCCGTCCCAACCTGGTCATAGAAAATCACTGCATTATAAGGCGAAAGCAAGGCAAGATCGGCCGTGGGAAGCAAGTAATCATGTGAAGCTCCAGGACCACCGTGCAGGATAATGATAGCACCGTTAGGACTGTGAGTGACATCTCCAAAAACTTTGCAGTAGGTTTGGAATGTTTCATCGTTCACTGAGAAAGGAATGAGCTGCTCAGTGAAGGAGGACATTGGCAGAAAGTACTTGGATTCTTAGAACCACAATCCTTATATATGATACGCTCATGTGTATTTCCGGAAAACCCGGCCCAGAAAGCCTGCAAATGGCAAAATGATCTCAATACGGAATCGGTAAAGTAGAATTTCTATTCAGGTTTTTGAGATCCAAATGGACGAGATTCAGTCGGCACACTTCCGAAGATGTGAGGAAAGTATGTATAAGTAGATCAGTACCCTGTTTTTTGAATGTATGCAGATTCCTATTGCATTTTGCTCATGTTAGCCAATTTTGCATCTCTTGCTCCTTTTTCTGGAATCTTTTATTGTCTGGAATACTGTATTTAATGGTATTCACCCTCAACTTTGAAAGCAATATATATACATATACATATTTATTTCTCAATATTAAATAAGACCAATCAGCCATGTTTGATTAAATACTCTGTTCCAATCAGTGGAATTTTCCAAAGCCTAAGAACAGCTTGGTCATCCAATTACTTGCTGGATCATCCATGTCAGTCTCTATTATAGATAAAACAGGGAGTGCAGTTGTTTGCTTACTGTATTTACACTGGTGATCCTGAAGGTGAGGAATGGATATCTACCACATTTCCTCTACTGAAATTGGTTTCAGACAGCTCAAACTGTGTTAGACTCTCATCATGCCTGCCAAACTCAGATTTGGTAGGTTCAAGAAAGGATTCATCCATTCTTTGTCTCTAATAGAATTGGATAGATTAGCTGTAGAACTGTAATATTTCAAATCTATCCTTACATTAGATATGTTCTTGGTGAAAGAGAAGCTCGAATTGAATGGATTACTAAAATGTATTCCTCCTAGGTTTTTATTGTTCTGTTGGTTACTTGTAGGCAGCTCTGAGCTCGAGATGATGGCATTGGAATTTTCATCTGAGTTGAGCTTCTTGCGCATATATTCACGGGCATTCAGCCTATTTAAAATAAGTGAGTAAGTGAAGAGTTATGATGGGATGGTTTAGTCAGGGAAGCTTACAGTGCCAAGAATGTATTTAAATAAGCTAGAACCAGAAGTAATGAGCTTTATGAATTGATTTTATCCATTGCACTAGCGCGAGACTTACTTTTAGGAGCAAGAAACCCAACTGCTCCATAAATTGTTGCTTTTGGTAAAGCCAAAAACTAGTAATGGGATATGAGTACTATCATCAAAATATATTTATTAGAAGAATTGTAACCTACTGTCACAAGTTCACAAACCGAGAGTTCCTGCCACAAGATTGAAATGTGTCAATTATTGTCAGCCTAGAATTATATCAGATAACTTTGAATTCATACGTAGTAAGTAAGTTAGTATTGACTGTGAACAAAATGAGCAGAGTGATAATGTGGTCACTCCTAAACAAATCATAATGAGTCTTGGAAACATCAGGCAATGAGTACTTTTGAATACCTTTTGGCATCTAGACCATGTTGCAGAATCATGATATAAATTTCGAGGTAGATAAATCATTCACTCAACTTCACCACTTGCAGGACACTCCAGATGGAAGTGCAATGGATTAAGAAAGTCACTGATCAGAAAACGGTACATTCTAGCAATTGTCATAGCCTGAATGAGTTTATATGCCAACTTCAGTCATAATGAATAAACATTAATCAAAAAAGCAGTATCAATTTTGACCATCTCTTACACTAAGTAGTTGAAAGGTTGTCAAAGTAGTGTTGTCACAGCACAATAATCATATTGGACTCACAAGACAAATCACAAAAAATTTCAGTGCCTTATGGTCCCTCTGGACCCGTGGAGATGTGATATATATGAATATTTGCAGACAAATGATGCCATATAAACTGTTCATAGATGGTAGCATACTGTAAGTTCCAACAGCAGAAATGTGGTGATTCAAAAACATACAGTGTTGCAATTGTGGATCCTATATATAAAGCTCCAAGTGTGTTGTCAAATGCTGGTAGGGAAATTCCTGGAACAGGGATAGGTCCCATGGGTGCTGCACCTGCTTCTGGCAACGCCGTTGTGCCAGTAGATGGTACTGTTATAGTTACAGAACCAGACATCAGTAGAAGGGAATCTAATAGGTGGATGAGATCTTGGATATAGTATAAAAAGTCTTGAAGCCTTACCTGTGCAAACCTAGAGACAAAGGAGGCGAGCGATGACCACAAAACCCGGCCAAAGAAGAGTCCATCTAAAAAGCCTGGTACTTTTAAGTTCAACGGCCGCTCTAAGAATAGGACCCAAAAGATTGATCCCGATTATTTCAAGCTCGACAGCTGAGCCCCAGTAGGAAGTCAGTCCTTTTTGAAACATTTTCGTACATTTCTTACATTTCTATCCATTTTCGTGCATTTCTAAGACGCTCATTTGGGCTCAACTACTTAGTCTATTTTTAGGATTTAAGAAATCCAGAATTCGGTTTAGAATCTAAGAAATTCGATCTTGTCCCCAAATGATGTTTTTTGAAGGCCAACTCCAATTTTATATTCGGCAAGGCCGTTTTCAAAACTTTTTGCGATTCCCTTTTTTTAGTCACAACTCTGTGTTGGCATTCACGTTCGCGTTCGGCATACTCCGCTCCAGCTGGCTACATTAGCATTCCGATGTGTCTTACCGTCTGTGTCGCCGCTTTCTCTATAACCACCACCATGGTCTGATTGCCTTAAGTTGTGTAAGTCGTTTTCTTGTTGTTTTCTTGTCGTTATCCTCAATTATTCTAAGATCTACTTCAGACAGAGTTCATAACGTATACGTATACGTGTATACATGGGCCTGCCGGTGACTTGCTTCCTATGGATTTGACCCGAGTGCGTATACCCACTATTTACTCATGCTCCATCGTCCTCATGCACTTCTATCTGATTGCTGTTGAAACAGAACCATTTGCACACACATATAGCCACGCATATAGTGAGTCAAATCGCTGCTGACACTATTTACCTTCATTTTCGGCAGGTTCACACTGATCCACTGCAGGTCTGCCGCCTTCGGATCACCACCACGATGCTCTGTCACTTGGGTTTATATTGTCGGACTCAGAAGGTACGCAAATGTTGCCGTTGCGAGGACCTGATACTTATTATAACTTACTTTTTTGTAGGTGTGAACGTTCGAACGTTCAAATGAACTGCCTTACAGTATGTTTAATCCATCTTTTCATTTCCAGCACTTCATCTTTCTTACTGGATATCTTTTGCAGGCATCGCAATTTTTGAGTTGGTTCGAAAATGGCGGCAGGATGGAAGTGGGAATAGAATACAAAATAAAATGTATTTCGTACATTATTATACATTTTGTTCGTTTTAAAATGCACGAAAATGCACAGGAATGTTTCGTGATACATTAGTTACCTTTTGGTGCATTTAAATGTTCAAAAATGCGCAGAAATGAAGTGACTTCCTACTGGGGCTGAGCATTGATGATCCTTTGTAAACTTGTTGCGTGTGGAACATATCAAGACATCGGCAATTGGCTGTGAGCTACTACGACACTTCGGATCAGGAACAAGAAGGGATATGTATTGTTATCAACATTTTTTTGAAAGATCAATACATGTTCCCAAGTTTCCGTTATCCCGACTTCACCTCCCAGAATTAACTCACTGAGCCACACGAGTAACCAGTATTTTCAGGCTCAACAGTGGTAAAATAGCACCCTGAAAAAGATTCTTGCCCAACGCCACAACTCGGATTAGATAAATATAAATTTTCGATTCAAGTTGAGACGAGGTGGGTGAGGTGAAACGGCCTATTGACACCTATTGACACTCCCTGATGGATCTCCGACGGTGTACCCACGGAAATATTTATGGCAATGCTGTTTTCCGGGCACTAAACTAGTCTCCTTTGCCTGAGTGAGAAAAAGATGTATGCGGCGCTCAGAAGGGAGCGACAAATGTCGAACCACTACGTATACAGGTTGAAGACCCCCAAACTAATCCTTCCACTAGAGATTAAGTGATCTTTCAGGCTACCTCTTGGTCGTATCTACATTCCTTCCGAAGAAATGCCACCATACGCAGCACCACCCGCAACTTTCAATCCTGTGAAGGACCTACCAGACATGAAGGGTAAAATCGTCATTGTCACGGGCTCCAGGTATTGGTGACATTGCTTCTGATTGATAATATATTGAAAATGCACATTACAACTTATAGCAGCGGAATAGGCTTCGCAAGTTTACAACATTTCTCAAGAATGGGAGCGAAGGTCAGTCAGTTGATGACTGCAACATAGGATGCTCACTTTCTAGAAGGTTTACATGGCCGTCCCTGATGAGGAGAGAACGAAGCAGGCGCTGGAACGCGTCGAGCGTGAGGGACGTGAGCCAGGACTTGGCGAAGTCATTTGGCACGAACTAGACTTGAAGGACCCACGAACAGTCAAGCTGTCTGCACAACGGTTTCTGGAAAGAGAAGAAAGATTGGATATATTAAGTACAATAACACGTTTGAATCGCCTTTGACTCGTGCTGATCGAAGAAACAGTTAATAATGCCGCTTTGTTCGTTTTGTCTATGACGGCTTTTCGCATTAAAGTCATTCCTGACGCAATACGCTAAATTTGACAGGATCACAGATATGGGAAACCCACAGCTGAACTCGGATGGAGTACAGGATAGTATGGCCATCAAGTGAGCTTCCAATAATTCTAGGAATGCTGCTTCGAGAGGACTCAACTTACAAACTCTTCGAAAGCTACTTAGGTCCGTTCGTATTTACTCGGGTTTTACTTCCTCTACTTGAGAAAACTGCGGCAAGCGAAAGCGATGTTCGAATAGTCAATGTAAGTTATATTCTGGATTTTGTAGTGTCTCTACGTCTACTCACCTTTTCCGGGTCCTTGCTATCAAAGGTCGGATCTGCCGGGCACGCAGATGTGTCGTATCTTGACTTCAGCTCCAAAGAAGCATGGAATCATAAGTTCCGCTTCTCATTGCTTCCCACAATGTCGCGATATAGTCCGTGTTCTATTTCAAACCTATACGAAAAAAATAAAGCAGACGGTTCTTATTTCTACAGAATACTCCAAACTGGCTGTACATCTAGGAACCAATTTTCTCGTAAAGGACCTCGCTACTCGGAGCTCAAAAGTGATGGTGCTGATCGTACAACCTGGCGCTATTCTCAGTGTGCGTGTTTTATTTCCTTTTGCTGTGGCCAAGAGCTATTCTTTGATATTTTTTTCCACGTCAATATTTGATCATCTTCAATTCGGACTCTAGGACGGGGCTATTCGTAATTTGCAATCTCTACCGTTCCCATCTTTTTGGGTGTGGCTTCTGGGGAAAGTGATGTACCCACAAGAACAAGGAGCGTTCACATCTGTGTTCGCAGCCTGTGCACCTAGAGATAACCCCCATATCTCGCATGGTGCCTACATCTGTCCGCCGAATGTAGCGGATCCGCAGGCAGCGATAGCCTTAGATGAGAACAGACAACTAGAATTGTTTGAGTTCACCAAGGAAGTGCTGAATGAAGCTGGTGTTGAGTTAGAGTTCTGAGGGTTTGAACAGTTGTATTTCAGAAACTGTTCGTATCTAGTCTATGTATCATCATTGTCTCTATCGACATCCCGGAACTGACTCTCACTGACAGGAGCTTTCTTTGACATTTGGGTTCTTACATTCTTACCATCTCGTCGATACCTGTGATACACTGTCGAGTTTTCGAAATTTTCAAAACGGAGTTAGATACATATCATCGATCATCTTCCATCCAATCAAAGCAATGAACGTAATCACGGTGCCACCGTGACAGTGGATTGATCAAGAAGATTCTGACAGTCGTGCTACGATGGGTGAGACAGGGAACACAAAAATGGGAACTTAAGGGGGGAAGAAAAGAGATCAAAATTCTGTATTTGATGCTAGAGGTTCCATAGATGTATAGGTTTACGCCAGCAATCGAGTCCAATATCATCGACACCCCAACCTATATTCTTACCTCGATTACAACTGAAGTATTCAAGAAACATCGACTCGGATGACTTGCTGCTTTTCTGATGCGCCTTCACCTTGCATGAACGATCGGACGATCAGTTACAGCACCTAAACAAGATACCAGCCAATATCCCGTCTAGTCAGATATGTCAGCTTCTCGCTCTAGATGATTGACATACAGTTGAGATCATCCTAGCGCGCCCGTAAAATTCTTGGACCTTACTGATACATAGAACGATTCATGATTGATGCCGCACAGGCTTCGATGCCTTGAGTTCAGATTCGTGATACGTATCAACATGAAACAAGAGAATTAATTCGAAGTTGACAAGTACGTACAGGCTAAAGAGCAATAGAAATGTATCATAACGAGAAACCAGTTTCCGGTCACTCGTAAAAGTAGCAGACTGGGAAACGATCAGAGGTCAGACAGTTTGTTTGTTGTGGTGATCGTGGCTGCCAGAAGGAACTCCGCGCGGATTGATATACATGCGCGGCTGAGCTCTGGAACAGAGAGGGGTGATCCCACGTAAGTGCCAATATATGGACTGAGAGTCCGTAAACTCGATTGGGAAGGCAATTTCTATCCAAACTTAGCTGAGCTGTCCGGCTGAAGACAGGTGCCGCACTGAATTAATCATATTGGATTCTGATAACAATACGATGATTTTGTACATCGTAATAGCAATGCGTTTTCAGTCGCAAAGAAACCCGGCGCCACCGTACTTGAAGTTACTAAGGACGATAAATTAATGTGGATACAGAAACTCATGTAAGTAATTAGGTGCAAAGTTTTCTCCTATCGTTTACAAGTCAAAAGGAGGGATCTTTTTATAGCAAGAATAGCGACGGAAGCTCGACTTTGAGATAGGGAAGGATGTTTGGATTCTTGAAAATTATTATTACGCCCGCATAAACTCGTGGGAGAATATCGTGTCATACAATTTTTCCATTGGACGGGTTCTACCATCTGAAGCCTCCTACTAGGTACTTTCGAATCTAAGCTCAAGCCTCTCAGCCTGAAAAGACGTTCTTTCAGCTCCAAAACCTTGAATGTGTCGCTCTTCATCAATACTCGGTAACTAAAGCTAGTAAAGTCCCATTTATTTTTACTTGCAAGCCTGAAATTAGTATTATCATTGAGTTCTGCGTAACATCTCAAAGTTTTGCCTAGCTCACTCTCACTTTACAGAGAGTAATCTAATTTTCTAAACGGTACATACCAATCCTTTCGACATCAAAAGGGCCCGCTGCAGACGGATGTGTACTACTTTGATGTCCTACCCGGGGTCACCGGTAAAAATCGTACCGATCATATGTGGACCGGTTTCAGCAATCAGGTCACCTGTCCCTCCTCATCTTCCCCCTCCCCCTTTTTCAAGTCGTGCTCAGCTCTCTAATTGACGATCAGAGACGGCCTGACCCATCACCTTAATCGGAAAGTACCTTTTAACCCCAGCTACCTGGTCCGTTTTCCCATGCGACTCCTACACACCCGAACACTCCAACTGCACGAGTTTCAAACCGATATACCCCCGTACGCGATCCTCTCTCACACTTGGGAGAAGGAGGAAGTAACTTTTCGAGATATCATTCACCTCCACATCGCGAAACGAAAGGCTGGTTACCGTAAAGTCAAAAAAGCCTGTGTACATGCGCGGAGGTACAACTTCGACTGGATATGGATTGATTCGTGCTGTATCAACAAGGACTCCAGTGCTGAGCTGTCCGAGGCTATCAACTCGATGTACCAATACTATCAAGATGCAGGGATATGCTATGCATACCTTTGCGATGTATCAAGCAAGGAGGATCCGAGAGACACGAAGTCGACGTTTAAGGGTTGCAGGTGGTTCAAGAGGGGATGGACTTTGCAGGAATTACTTGCTCCTTCGTACGTGGTATTTCTAGATAAGGATTGGGTGGAAATTGGGACGAAGTGGAGTCTGGGAGATGCTATCTCAGCCGTCACGTCTATTCCATCTCGAGTCTTGAAGGATGGGGATATTGAAAAGTTTAGTATTGCTCAAAGAA
Source organism: Dendrothele bispora CBS 962.96 (assembly GCA_004369135.1). Classification (NCBI taxonomy): domain Eukaryota; kingdom Fungi; phylum Basidiomycota; class Agaricomycetes; order Agaricales; genus Dendrothele; species Dendrothele bispora. Next base: position 78,406 of record ML179199.1, on the reverse strand, counting down.
TGTCATGGGCTGCGCTCAGGGAGACTACGAGGCCGGAGGATCAAGCGTATTGTCTGATGGGGATCTTTGGGGTTTCCATGTCGCCCATTTATGGAGAAGGAGGTCCAAAGGCATTTATGAGACTACAGCAAGAGATCATCAAAATTTCCGACGATAGGAGCATTTTTGCGTGGATTGCAGCCCCAGGAGAGACAGAACAGAGAGGATTACTCGCAAGGACTCCTTTTGAGTTTAGGATGTCTGGCGAAGTAGGGATTTCAGAGTCGGATGCAATCGGGAACAGATCATCGTACTCATTCACGAATAACGGACTTCACATATATCTCCCACTCGTTCCAGCACCACTCCTCCTCCAAAGCGACCAAGGCTACCAAGAAGATGACGACGACGGCCCTTATCTTGCGTCGTTACATTGTCGGTCCGAAAAGGACGGCAATTATCTTTCAGTCTATTTACAGAAAACTAGCGGTGAATGTTATGTTCGGTGCCGCGCTGATGAGCTTGCTCTGGTTCCCTCAGAGCCTCCCCCAGACTACATGAAAAAGCTCGTCGTGAAGGAGTTCCGCACTCCGAGACCGATGGCATCAAAGTCTTCCGTGAAAGATCTACCCACATTTTATTTCCATCTTCTTCCTTCTGCCCAAGAACATTTCACCTTTGTCAAATCCATCGTATCGACTAATCCGTTTTCACCAAATTCCATGTCTCCGAACTCTTTTTCCCCCACCTCCTTCCACGAAGGGACCCATAGGTGTCAAATTATGTCGGATAGCGACATGGTTGCCCTTAAATTTCGTGCTCAAATTAGTGAAGAAGAATTTTCCGTGTTGAGTTGGACGAAGGAGGGCGCTCTCTGTTCCAAACTCACAGACGTGGTTTTGGAATACCCGTCTGACCTAACATTCTTTGAAAGGGAATGTTTCCCTCGTTCGGACAGAATTCTCATGTTTTTACACGGTGGGCTAGTTACTTTGACTATTCAGATGACAGGAAATCGATCACAACGAATCCTGGAAGTTGGGTATATTAACAAGGAGAGCCCAAATATATCTTCTATGACAAGGGTTCTCCAACCACCGAGAATGGGATTCATGGCACCGTTTATGGCGATGCTTGGACCTTCGGGATTTCGATCAACCGCATCTACTTATCGATTCTCTTTGCAACAAGTCTTTCCACCTGATTTCTTCCACCAAAAATGCGGAGAACAGATGTATCTTTCTATGGATATAGCTGATCCATACAGCACCTTCCGCGTACTCACTTACAAACTAGATAGTGACCTATTTTCTTCATGGACATTTCACATGGTACTCGGCTTTCAAGGGACCACACCATGGACAGATATCATACTGGACTGGAGGCAGTCGAAAACGGCAGAGGAAATTTGGAAAGATCATTTGGATTTGGGGGTACAAAATCGGTTGAGATGTCAGGCTTCTGCAACAGTGATTTATGAACTTGGAGTGGCCAATCATGTCAGGTATAGAATCACGGTTACGACGGAGAAGAGGAGGACATTACAGTTCGGGACTCATTTAGCAAAGTTTGATTGCGTGTTGCTTAAGACTTGACAGTTTGGATCCATCTACATCTGATTGCCCTTGCACAGGACAAACTAGAATATACTATGCTCATTGTGCTAGAACTCACGCTTGACCTTCTCGAAGCCTAATTATTTCAACATTCACCCTGTATTACACTTAATGAAGAATATCATGCTAGCAAACAGATTCATCCCTAAGAGCAATTACAGTGGTTGGTTGAAGTTATCTACACACAATCTTTTTGAGTACGGTGAATTCAAAGGAGCTCGTTGGTAGGCCGAGAGATTGGTCATGCATATGAACGCTTGAACAGTCGGAACCTGAGTTTGACCGACTCGTACAGACGCTTATATTTCCATCTTTCAAATTCTACCGCTGAGCGCCCCATAAAAAGAGACGCTATATTTATCATTCACCGGGTCTCAACCATCAAACCTTCAGTTGTCACTACTTAACAGCCGAGAGATGTTTTCTCCCACAACCTCATCTTGTTCCCCTCCTTTGGTGAGCAGAAAGTTCATCAATATTGAAATTTCTGGAAAGCTGACTTTTTTCAGACTCTTCAACACATACCATGCGTTTATTGCACACGAAAACCTTCCAACTCGAAGAGTTTTACTCCAACTTGCCTCCCTATGCTATTCTTTCACACACCTGGGGACGGAGGGAAGTTACATTCCAAGATATGCAGGATCTCGATGCAATAAAAACTTGTGAAGAACTGCATGATGGGTGGCTTAAAGTCCAAAGAGCTTGCAAACATGCGCAGAAGTACGACTTCGAGTGGATTTGGATTGACTCGTGCTGCATCAATAAAGAAAGCAGTGCGGAGCTTTCAGAGGCGCTGAATTCAATGTATCAGTATTACGAAGATGCCATGGTCTGCTATGCATACTTATGTGATGCCTCGCACCAGGAGGATCCCCGGGATGTGGGATCAGCGTTCCGTGATAGTCGATGGTTCAAGAGAGGTTGGACCCTTCAAGAACTACTCGCCCCTTCATATGTCGTCTTTTTGGACAAAGACTGGGTTGATTTGGGTACTAGACAAGGCCTCAGCGATGCTATTTCCGCGATAACATTAATCCCGGTTGAGGTCTTTGAAGCTGGCAAAGACATAAATGAGTTTAGTATAGCTCAGAGAATGTCATGGGCTGCCTTCAGGGAGACCACCAGACCGGAAGACCAAGCGTACTCTCTTATGGGAATTTTTGGAGTCAATATGCCACCAATATACGGGGAAGGAGGTCCAAAAGCGTTCATGCGACTTCAACAGGAGATAATTAAAATCTCTGACGATAGAAGCATCTTTGCGTGGATTGCCCCTGCTGGACAGAAGGAGCCACGAGGTCTTCTGGCTAGATCTGCGTACGAATTCAGAGCATCGGGTGAAGTCAGCGCTTCTGTAATCGGAAGAGCTGAACATTCTCTGTATTCCTTTGGCAACAATGGATTGCGTATTCACCTTCCGCTTCAGTCTGGCAACTTACGGTCTGAAGATGGCCTATACCTGGCATCTTTGCAGTGCCGTTCCAACCAAGATGGCAAGTATCCTTCAGTTTATCTTCGGAAAACTGAAGGAGAACGGTATATTCGTTGCCGTGCAGACGAGTTGACCCTCCTCGGTGACATACCTCAGCACGAAGAAATAACTATGCACGATGTCGTCGTAAAAGAAGTTTTAATCCCTCGGAAATCAAAACGAAAACAAGAGGAGTCTGAAATCAAATTCCATATTAAACCAATTTCCACTGCCATTGAAAGCTGCTTTATCCCATTCCAATGCATCAGCATCTCCCCGAATCCCAATAAATTCTACGACTTTCAAGAGACGCAATACATCAAGACTTCATCTCGTGACTCGGAGGTGGTTTTCTTGAAGTACTACCTGTTCGGTACACTTTCTAGTCCTCTTGAAACATTTTTCCTTGCGGTGGGAAATAACTCGAATTTGGGGCCGTTCTGCTCTTTGCTGAGAGCTGGTGACAGAGAAGAGACGGAAGAGGAGTTTGTCGAGGGCGTGGAATTGAGTTTAGGAGTGGATGATGATAATCAACAATTCTTGGAGTGGTCGGAAGCTTCGGTGCAGCAGGATGAGAAAGAATCTTCGGAATTTTTCAGTACACTCACTGAAGACGGTCTGCGATTGCCCTTACAAAATGGTGGCATGGTGTCTGTTGCTCTCCAGATTACAGGCAGTCCGGACACCCGAGTTATTGAACTCAACTATCATCCTAGAGACTGGGGTGGAATTCTTTTTGAAAAGAAACAGGCGCGACGTCCAAAGCTGGGTTTCCTGACGCCCGAGCTTCCATTTGTGGGCTATTATCCATTAATTCTCCGGAATATTTCTCCCCCTGACCTTTCGAGCAAATTATATGATAGTTACACATATATTTCTATGCCTGAGGGTCGTGACCCTTTTCGCATCTTGACATATGCATGGACATCGATATCAGGCGACTGGACGTATTATCCCAGACCTGCCAACATTGGAACACCCGTTCACGTGGTTGTCGGCTTTCGTGAGTCAGTTCCATGGATAGATGTTATATCAACATCACAATCAACCCAAGAAATTTGGAGATCCTACCGTGACAGAGAAAAACCAAGCAATAATGTCGGGACTCTATACTTGGACGAACAAGACCGCTGGAAGATGACTATCACCGCTAAACAAAGAACACAAGTTCATTTAGGGTCACATATGCTTCACTTTGGTCAACAAAATCCTCCTAACTTTCTGCGCCAAATTGACGACACTCTCATGTATGAGGTGCCCAGTGACTTCAACAAGGTCGAACCAAATCGGCCGGGTATAATTCTCAGTTCAACGTCAAAACAATCTCGGCTTTGGGACGAAGTTGACATATACACCACGACTGCAATAGACGCTTTGCATGTCCTCTCCTCTCAGATGCAAAAGTATGGCGTTGACATAAGGACAATAGCTGCTTTAGCCCCCATCAGAGAGTGGTCCCATGTGAAGAAGTGTGGAGCTTGCAGAACAGAGCCTAAAGATGATTTCCGCGACACCAATTCAAGCTTCGAGTCCGATATTGATATGATATCGTTGGTGTAGTTTTGGATTCATAATTCTTGTATCATTCGATTGGTTTTTTGAAAGTTCGAGCTTGTGTTGAAAACCGGATGACCCATGGAGCGGCAAGAAGTAACGACACTGGAATTTTCTAATGCTGTTGGCTAGGACACCATCGGCGAGCAGCATAGTGAGGTGGGAGGGAGACAAAAGGAGTAGTAGGAGGTAGTACTAGTAGGTATTAGAGTCTCGAACCGTCACGTGCCCGAATATAGCCCCTATTATCTCGACCCATGTTTGGCGTACTTTGGGCAATATCGGTAGTAAACCTCTTTTTGGGGAGCTTCGTTCAGAAAAAACTTGCTATCCTGGTCTTCATTATGAACGTAGGGAGCTTGAACTAGCACTTACAATGAGTCACAGGACATTCGAGCGCATATATGCATATGGGTCACCTTTACCTTCTTGAAACGAGGACGCGCGAGGAGTTTTGAATAGGATGCAGAAATTTCTATCTGAAGCCTTGGAAAGCATCAGAACGTAAGTACCTATAACATTTTTATCCGTACATTTACTACGTATACATACGCGTATATAATTGTACATCGTTTTGTTGAAAACATTAGTACATCACGTTGAAGGATAGCGCCCGGATGATTCCGCCGCAGAATCTAAAGTACAAGCTAGGCCAGTGTATCCCGATACATATTATTATGCTCAAGTCGTGCTTCTAGCAGGAGAACATGCCATGTGAATGGGACACATCGGCCAGAAAGGTGGTATCGACAAAAGGCGTCGAACGAGCAGCGGAATTTCAGGCCAGCCTTGCACATACCCCAAATGATCGTTGGGTCTCGTTCGAGACCATTCCCCCCGTAGAACAGCACATGACTATTTCATGATTTCTCAGCGACCCACCTGAAGGCATTAAGCGCCAAAAGACATCTCAGCCCACTTGTCCAATGCCTAACACCAGCTCTACCTCAATCTCTCTCTCCATATTTTCTCTCTCCAACCCTCCCTCTTCCTCGAGTAGTCCAACCCCGCCAACCCAGATCCCTCCAAACGCCCTCAACACGCCGAGACAATCCAATCTCCTATACCCTTCCTGCCCCTCAATCGCTCCAGCAACACCCTCAAACCCTTGCCTCGCCCTCCTCCTCTTCGCTTCTCTCGCATTATGTACATTCCCCGGCGTCCCAAGCAACAACCTCGTCTCTTCCTCCGTCAACGGCATACGCAGATACTCATACACAGCTTGTAAAATATCCCCAAGCCTGTGGCGGTTCAACACGATCCCATGAGGCGACCAGATCGGTAACCAATACCCCAACACGTCGCTGTTCGAGGACGTTATCCTTAACCGGCTCACTTTTACACCGCCTCCTGGGATGGGAAGCATCGAGATGGCTTCTTCGTTCAAGATACTTCCTATAGGTTTGACGGTACCCCATTGACTGTTGTATTTCGCCATACTAGGAGGATGTAATAGGTCCCAGCAAAGGATACTCGGTGTTAGATACGGGTGAAGAAGGACTGGAGGTGTGGCAGGGCCATAGACTAACGGTGGTAGGTTGGTGTTTGGGGTGTAAGGTGTGGTAGCGCTACCTAGATTAAAATTGAATTGAGGCGTGGAAGGAAAGAAAGGGAAGGAAGGTTGAAGAGGAGTTGCCGGGTTCCAATTTGTGTTTACTCCTGTGTTTACACCGGGTAGAACGGCTGGTGTTGAAGGAAGCGGTGTATTCTGCGCATTGGAAGGACCAAAAGGCTGCGTTGGGGGGAGAGGCTGAGTAGCGGGTGTATGAGGTGTAAAGGATGTGAATGGTGTTTGTGGCGTAAAGGGAGCAAATGGTGTATATGGAGTGAAGCCGCCAGAAGAGGGATATGGGTTTGGTGGATAATAAGGATGATGGTATGGAGAATATGGCGTAGGTGGATAAGCACCAAACGCCCAAGGCTGTGGATAGGTTGCGCGTTGTGCTTGAGCTTGGACTTGGGAAGTATCGACGACCGGAATAGGATCTATTGTGGACGACGAAGTAGGCTCGGCAGCTTCTCCTGCTAGAGGAGGTATGAAGAATTCTGTAGAACCTCCTCCAGACGGTCTCGGCATCGCACCAGGAGGGAAGTTAAGAAAATCTCCACCTCGAGGGACAGTGAGGTAATCTTGGAACTCAGTCCCAGGTACCGGTGAACGGTCGGGGAATGGACTGACCGACCTAGAACTGCCGGAACGAACGGAGCTGATGGAACTAATGGATGGAGGGACGACGGATGGAATGACACCTGGAGAATAGCTCGCATGGCTCGCAGCGGGCGAAAGGGATCGCGACGATGTTCTAGAGGGCGCATTTTGTGAGGGTTGTGGGTAGATAGCTATACGGGGGTAAACTCGGGGTCAATGTTGGGATACACAGTACATACGATACGAAGCCGTAGAGGGACCACCTCCAGGTACAACTGGTGAGCCTATCGGTGACCCAGGTACCACTGGTGGTACTACGCGAGGCGACGAAGGTGATGGGTTGCGTGAGCCTGCATTACTGGGAGCTAATGGAATGTTTCTAAGCGATAAACACGCGTCAAAGGAAAGATGACGCACCATAGATACTGGGCGGTCTCGATGAGTAGCTGCTCGATGGTCGAGGCGAATGGGTCAGTGAGCCAGATGATCCTTAATAAAAGGTGATGAGAAAGTCTGCGAGTGATTTGCGAGAAAGAATCACCTGCGCTAGGCGAGACAGGAACGACCGGTGGCCTGTAAAACGGCGTTGAACCTCTGGCTGGGGCTAGTTCTTGCTCAGTTTGGCTCTGAGCTTGGACAAAGTAGTTCTCAACACACCTGGACTGTAAATACTCATCAAGATGGGAGAATGAGAGAAAGGAAAGCAGAAGGCATGCTATAAGGTCGGAACTTTCGCGGGCCTCGTGGCCGCTACGAAAAAAGATAAATGCGGCAGTGTTCATCGATCCGTCATCCTCCTCTCTTCCTCTACCGCTTCCACCATCGACCTCTTCCTATCGATCCTCCTTTGCTCTCCCAATACAGCAACTCAACATCAACTCAATGTCATTAGAAGCAAGATTGCCACCATCATAGCCTTTCTTTCCCGCAGCTTGTTTTAGCCTATCACGAGAATACACGGACCAAAACGAGGCAGTAGACGCTGTCTACAGGAACTAATACTATTCAAAAATACAAAACTCTGGGAACGGAAATATTCAATATCACTGGTCAATTGATTTTACTAGACGTTCATTCGAGTGCTACTTTTCAAACTTCAATCCGAAACGGGGCCTCGGAGCAACACTGAGGATTGGTACACGAAGATACACTACAATGATAAACTAGGCTTTATGCAACTAAAGACCCGACCGAAGAAGTATATTTTAGGACTTTCAACACCGTAGACATCTCTGGTCCCTTATGTGTTCCTCAACTTACTCCAACTTCCACGTAATTATCTTCATGCACTTCAGCTTTCATCTAAACTTACAATGTGACCGACCAGCGTCAATTACGGATACAGCTACAGCAGTCGGCGACAGTCATTCCCACTCACGTCCCGTTAGACTCGAGAGGTACATCCAGGAAGCATTCCGAGTCAAACTTTCATTTTATGACCTCAACAGAAGCTTGAAGGCTATACAGCTGATGGCATGATATCCAAGTTAATAACACCTTACACGCAGTCATCGACCACTCCTTTCCCCAAACTCAAGAACTTGATGTGCACAGACTGAGAATACAGCAGCCTAGTCATCTTTACAGGATCACTCTTCCCCTCTTGTCATTGACTTGTGAGCCTACCTTCACTCGGATCAAACTATGACCTTTAAACTCATGTATAATCAACAGTGCAACAGTGGCCACTTTGTTTCTTCACTGACCTGCAGGCTGACTACGTAAGTGCTTGAGAGTCAATCATGGAGATTCGGAACGGTTTTTTTCACACTTACAAGGAACTTTGGATTCCGCTCGTTTCGGAATTGGCAGAAGGTATACTTTCGGCGGTAATAAACCTTTGAAGAAGTGGAAAAAAGTCGAACAACGTGGTTGAATTGGTGATCCCAAATCAAACATTGTGTATCATGCTGTTAACAGAGCCTTCGCTCGCGAACGTAGTGTTGAATCTGCTACAACAACACTACTTGTAGTCGATGTTGTGAAAAAGAGGTGGAAGATACAGGTAGTGGCGGAGACAGAAAAGGATCCTCTGGTATTGAGGATGTCTTTACTTCGGGGCAAGTATAGCAATTACTCTCACCTTGAAGACCAGCATGCAATTTTCGAAAGCTTAATGGACTTTCGACGCTCTGAACACCCCACGTACGAATCTGGCTTTGGCTCTTCAAGACTTAGGCTTCCGTCGGATCCAAGGCCTCCTTCAATCTTAAAACTTGATATGCATCGTGCTTGCAATCGCAGTGGACCTGTCTACGACCGAACGTTTGATCTTGGAGTAAGAAGAATCCTGCAGAGCTGTGATCAGACCGAAACGAACGAGATACTTGTTAGGAACAGATGAAGGCCTGTATTCATACGTAGATCAGATCGTAGTCGCCACCTTTAGTTGATCCATCGTCTGATCCTTTACCCGACGTGCCTGAAGCTCATTCTACTAGTAGACTCGTAACCAGTCGATGTGCACCTTGATGAAAGCTTTGATCGACTGGAATCAAACCCATTGAGGAGCAACTGGTTCAAATCTAGGTTTGATCACACTTAGCGACACTATTATTTCAGAATAGTATAATGCGTCTTGATGCTTGATGTGTAGGTCGAATAACCATCAAACATCAAGCTATGGCTTGAACTGATACACATAACCAAGGGAGTCGTCCCGCTAGTTACAGTTGCGTTGGGTATACAGGGACATTCAAAGAACCCCAACTTGCTGAATCAGACCTGGTATATGCGATATTTAGAACTTGCCAAGACACCAAACATAGGCTATCAAGGAGAATATCCTGGCAATTCCTGATCCACGTTTCCCATTACCCTATCCGATCTCATTCCGAAATCCCTAGAATATTCCTCTCCTGGAGCTTCCACTTCTCTGTTCCGTTCCAGATTGTTATTATCCCTAGTAACCCCTGCGAGCCTTGTAAAGGGCGATATCGCCGGGGACAAAACCCTCCCAATTTGTCGTCTACTGGACTTACTAGTAGGCGATAGAGTTGTTGAAACTGGCGAATTCTGGAGGTTTGGAAAAGGATGAGGAAGTAACGAGCTAATGTGCGAGTACCTGCTCGTGCGTCGTCTGCGTCTGTAACGCCAGATGGCTAATCCGATGCTGATGATAACTAATAGAGCGAAAACGGAGCCCAAGATACTACCTATCAAGATTGGTACATCTGATGCTGAGCGGGACGGAGTAGTGAGGGCAGAGGAGTCAGATGGAATTGGTGTTTCTGATTCTGTCCTAAGAAACGCGGGTTACTTGATTTTCGCAGGGGTTCGGAGACAAATCTAAGCTCACATTGAAGGTTGGAGTCCATTCGATGAAAAAGTAAAAGTATTTTCTGTGGTATTGACTGTTGAAGCTACTGGAATTGGACTTGAAAAAGAGGAGGGTAGCGAAGAAAACAATGTTCTACTAGTTGACTCGGATGTTGAGGTCACAGATGTCGAGGTTAGAGATGTGGAAGTTCTGTTGGAATAAAAGAGGGAAAATATTCAGATTAGATACATTTCAGAATGCTTCACAATGATACTGACAAACTTGTCGGTGAAGGTGTGATCGAGGTTCTTGTCGTGCTACTGATACGTCCGAGTCAACGGGGTCATTACACCGATAAAAAATTTAAACACTTAGGTACTTACGAATCTGAGTTACCCCCCACTTGTTCTGGCTGTTTACTATCTGTTGACTCGGATGTTAAGGTCACAGATGTTGAGGTTAGAGATGTGGAAAACCTGTTCGAATAAAAGAGGGAAAATATTCAGATTAGACACATTTCAGAATGCTTCACAATGACACTGACAAACTTGTCGGTGAAGGTGTGATCGAGGTTCTTGTCGTGCTACTAGTACGTTCGAGTCAACGGGGTCATTACACCGATAAAAAATTGTAAACACTTAGGTACTTACGAATCTGAGTTACTCCCCACTTGTTCTGGCTGTCTACTATCTGGTCTTCCTGAACCCGTAATATTGGAGTTACTGACATCAGAGCCAATCACGTCTGACCCTTGAATATCGGTGCCTTGAACAGAACAGCCTAGTATCACTGAATCCTGGACATTGGAGTTCTGAATGTTACAGTCTGGATTCTCGTCAGGAACTTCATTGTCTCCGTGAGGAACTCCATGCTGTCTCCGATGGCCAATGGTATCATCTAGTCCCGCTATAACCGATGGCACAGCCAAAAAGAATGGAAGGAATGTGAGAAGCATTCACGAAGTGCTTTTGTTAAGGACTGGGAAAGGTTTGGGGTACGAAAGACGACAGAAAGTCTAATATACGGGCGGGGTATAAACGTTTCGTCCAACCCTTGGCTTCTGTGCAACTGAGGTATATTCCTTATTGATCATCTGCGATTGATGCCTGTTTCCATCTATTAGTCCGACTCACTGAGAAAATCAGAATGTTAAATAGGAATACGCATGGCACTGGCTGCCAGTGTGCCAGTGGCTCTAGGTTAATCATCCATAACTACGGATTGCTAGGTCGACAGATCCCAATTCTAAATATTAAAATAAGGAAAGGATCAGCATAAATTGGGATTCACACGCCATCAAGATTACATCTTTTAAGCCCGAGTCGGTCACCGATGTGGTCCTGCTTGGATCGGAAGGCATTGACTCTCCCGGCCCGGTAACTTGCTTCCACAACCGGCCTCGTTAATTGCCATGCGCCCCGCGTTGGCCCACTTTTCTTCATACCTCAGAAGAGGACGCAGCAGGTAGCGCTAAGAGCCAGTCGCTGGTCCCGATATTTGGTTATGCTGAGACTCGCATTTCCCCGACGTCCAGATCTTGTGACAAGCCCGGTTAAATAGATTCCTATCGTCAGTCTGGATACTCGAGACTAGGGGATCACCAGGGATCACCCCAAAATGGGGTCTCGGCCCCGCGCCAAAGCAAAGTCAGATGACAAAAAAGATTCACAACCAGAACCAGACATTCAAGCCGTCCCAAACGCGAAAAAAGAGTAGAAGGGAGTACATACGGAGAAAATTTAATGTGACCAGGCAAACTTGTAGGGCATTACAGTGACTGCACGCCCCAACGGACATCGGGAAATCTCTTTCAAACTCTTTATAACACATCGGCATCTAAAGTGAATATTATCTACATAAATCCTGTGTTGTACACTGCAGTGTTAACCCCAACTCCGAAAAACTTGACTCGGTAACGCTCCGAGTCACGGATTCTTGGAATTGAGCTTGTCATGCACCTATCGATATCCAGATAGGCTATGCATCCAAGCATAAATTCATGTGGTATTTTTTGGCCATCCCCATTAAATAAGCGTGAAATGCATATCCTTAATTCTTTTTTGAATTACATGCCAGCCTATCAATACAGCTTTGATTGATAATGTCTGGTACAGCAGTAGACTAGAACCCTTTAAAATTGCAAATGTCTGCAGCTTCGGACCCAGCGCTATCTTTCCCTCCCTTTTTTTATTTCAGTCTCCAAGTGAGTCTTTGGGGAATCTCGACTAAATGATTGAACTAATTCTAAATAATCAATGCAGTCGCTTCCGACATGCGTCTTCTGAACACCAAGACCTTCAAAGTCCATGAATTCAGCTCGGATATTCCCCGATATGCCATCATCTCCCATACCTGGGACGCAGAAGAACTCACGTTCCGGGAGATCCAAAACCTCAAAACTGCGAAACTTCATGCCGGCTGGAAGAAGGTCGAGGGAGCTTGCACTCGTGCTCGGAGATTTAGATTCGATTGGATCTGGATGGACACTTGCTGTATCGACAAAGGGAGTAGCTCCGAGCTCTCAGAAGCACTCAATTCGATGTACATATATTACTCAGACTCGGATGTCTGTTATGCATATTTGTCGGATGCTTCAAGCAAGGAGGATCCAAGGGACCCTAAATCAGGATTCAGGAAGAGTAGATGGTTTCAGAGAGGTTGGACACTGCAGGAGTTACTCGCCCCTTCGAATGTTATCCTTGTGGATAAAGACTGGAGAGAGATAGGCACCCGATATAGCTTACGGGACGCCATCTCCGCGATAACCATGATTCCTGTCGAGGTTTTAAAGGGCAGGAAGATAGAGAACTTTAGCATTGCCCAACGGATGTCTTGGGCTGCTTTCAGGAAAACATTGAAGCCGGAGGATCAGGCATATTCTTTGATGGGAATCTTTGGAGTCAATATGCCTCCGATTTACGGCGAAGGCGGTACTAAGGCGTTTATTCGGCTTCAGCAGGAGATAATCAAGGTATCTGACGATCGCAGTATTTTCGCATGGGTTGCGCGTTCCCCCTGCAATGAGCCGCGTGGACTTTTGGCCAAATCGCCTGACGAGTTTAGGCTTTCTGGAGACATTGGGATTTCCGACTCCGTTCAGGGTTCATACTCCTTTATCAACAACGGTCTGCAAATAAAACTTCCTCTGATGCGTCATAGACCTAGTGCTGGCTCAAAAGCTAATTCACCCGATGTTCAATTCATTGCGTTGCTGCTTTCAGTCGGCGCAAAGGATAAAGGTCACATATGCCTTTATCTTAGTCCACTCGAGGCCGAGGGACAATTCGTTCGGTGCCGCCCGAGTGAGATGCCACGACTCAGCCGGAACCTCGAGCAGCTGAAGTTACGCGAGGTTTTTGTAAAAGAGACGAACCAGCAGAGAAGGAAAGAGCCGAGATCACCGAAGTCTGGTCAAACAGGACATCAGGTTGGTGTCAGACTCAGTCGATCTGCTCAAAGCTTGTTCGTGCAAGATCGGATCACTGGCAAAGGAGCTAGATTCGATAAAAAAAGGGGGATCGTTACCATTTCCAAAAACAACTCGAGCTCTACTACTTTGTCATACAGACATCAGGACAGAAGAAAGGCCTTTAACGTCATCATGAAGCTCAATCCAAACGATTCGATAAAAGTCCAACTCACCACCCATCACAAAATTGACGACGAATGGAAGCCCTTCGATAACTCCGATTTGAAGGATCAAATTTCGTACAAAGATAGGATCTTCAAGTCCTTTCCCGACAGTTCGCGTGTATCTTTGGCCGTTCAGAAGACAGGGAACTTGGATTTAGGGATTCTGGATATCGATTACTTCCCCAGCGACTCTAACACGATACCTTTTAACGCGAAGCCGCAGTTAAAACGTCCAAAGGCTGGGATCATGGTTGAATTTCCAAACACATTTGACTTACAAGAGACTTTTCCTCCCGATTTTTACCAGAGAGAATGGGGAGAAGGAGAAACTTGGATTTCCATCCCTGACGGTACAGAAAGGTTTCGGGTACTTACCTTCCGGGAAAACTCATCCAAAACCGACAAGCTCTTCTACGTGGTAATTGGAATCGAAGGAGTGTCTTCATGGACGGATATTTCGTCAGGAGATGATAACGGGGCAAACGCCGTAGAGAAACTTTGGAAATCATATCGCAATTTAGGTTCAAGAGCAAAAACCAGGTATCAACGCCAAACGTCGGTTACCCTGCGTTCGGAAGCAGTCTTGGGGAAGAACCCAGGTAAACGATTATCATGCACCGTTACCGCTGAGAGGTATGACAGGGTCAAGTTGACATGCGAAATGTCCACCGTTCCGAAACCCGCGAAAAGTTCAGCTGAATCAAAGGAGAAACCAAAGGCCTGATCGCTTGCATTACCGTGATGTGGACTTCCACAGTCGAAACAAAGGAGTCTCCGAAAGCGACAAAAGCTTCTGGTTATGCATTTATTTAGTCACGATTCCTCCGGGCGGTACTCATCCATAACATACCTTGTATACATAATCTGATATCTAAAGTTGTCAAGATAAAGACTCGGAGCGTCACGTTATGCATGTTTGATTCGAAGGTTATAAGTATGCGGCGGCTTGAAGAACCGTCTTAACCTACATATTGGTTAGTAGCAGACCTTTCAAATTATCACGCAACAAATGAAGAAAGAAAGTGTGTAAGTGAGAAGAGACTTGACCACTGCCTTCCGCTCAATGGGACAGAAATTGGGTGTTGATTAGAATGGGTCGAAGCAGTGAAATTGATTGCCGGCCCATGATATACAAAGTAGTCCTGCCCTCAAGCATACGTCACGCCACGCCTTCCGCCTTCGGATTTCTTGACTCCAACGGAAGGCCCTACAAATTGGCCAAAACTATAGTCCTACACTGAATCATATCTAATGCGTCTTCTTAATACAAGAACCTATCGACTCGAGTCGTTCTATACCGACATACCCAAGTATGCGATTCTTTCTCACACCTGGGACAAGGAGGAGGTTACGTTCCAGGACATCCAAAATCTCTGGGTCGCAAAGCGAAAAGGTGGCTGGCGCAAGGTCAGGAAAGCTTGTGCACATGCCTTGAAATATGATTTCGAATGGATTTGGATCGATTCGTGTTGTATCAACAAAGAAAGCAGTGCTGAGCTCTCTGAAGCTCTTAATTCGATGTATCAGTACTACGAAGATTCGGAAGTCTGTTATGCATATCTTTCCGATGCTTCGAGCGAAGAAGATCCCCGGGGTACAGAAGCCGCTTTCAAAAGGTGTAGGTGGTTCAAGAGGGGGTGGACTCTTCAAGAACTACTTGCGCCTGCCTACGTTGTATTTTTCGACAGGGACTGGGTGGAGATTGGTACGCGATGGAGCCTACGGGATGTCATCTCTGCAATAACTTCCATTCCTACCCGGGTTTTTGAGGATGGTGACCTTGAACGATTTAGTATCGCTCAGAGAATGTCATGGGCTGCTTTAAGAAGGACGACACGACCAGAAGATCGAGCGTACTCTTTGATGGGCATCTTCGGTGTTAGTATGCCGCCGATATACGGTGAAGGTGGTGCCAAGGCTTTTATGCGACTCCAGCAGGAGATCATCAAGATATCTGATGATCGTAGCATTTTTGCTTGGATTTCCCCAAAGGATGAACAAGAGTCAAGGGGGCTTCTAGCAAGGTCTCCCTATGAATTCAGAGCGTCCGGAGAAGTAGGAATTTCTGCGTCCAATGTTATTGGCAGCAAATCGTCTTATTCTTTCGGAAACAACGGCCTACGCATCCACCTCCCTCTATCAACGGTCGATGATATGCCAGGTCTATGTATTGCATCTCTTCTCTGCCAATCAGAAAGAGATCGCAAGTACTTAGCAGTTTACTTGCAAAAAGTAGAGGGTGAACGCTACATTCGTTATCGCCCAAACGAACTGGTGTTGAGTCTCTCACTACCAGCTCTGCAAAACTTACAAGAGCTCATTGTCAAGGAGAATCCAGCACCGCGAATTTCGAAGAGTCTTCGGGGGATCGCCGGGATCGCACGCACAGCTCATCTTAAACTCCTTCCGTCGGCCCAAAACCAATTTGTCTTTGATCAATGTCTAGGGGCCACTTTCGATAAACAAACAGAGCAATTGACTCTAGGAGGATCACAGGTAGCATCTCTGAGATATACATCTCGGGATACACAATGCCATTTCGTTATTTCGATGAGCACCCTATCTTTCCAACTTGTCACCGATGCTTCAAGTTCTGATACTCTTTTGGAGAATTCGAACGATAACAAATCCCAACGCATGGATAGGTATCTAAAGCGGCTGGAAAACGGCGGGTTGGTGTCTTTGGCTATCCAGATGAGCGGGGATCATTGGCCTTCGTGCATTCTCGAAATCGATTATATCCCCAACGAAAACAGAAACACGTTCTTCATGACACGACACTTGGAACCTCCAAAACTCGGTTTCGTAGTGTTACGCTGGAAGTCATTCGAGGACGTTTTCCCTCTCAATCTTTTCGACAGGTCTTGCGAAGGACTTTATTTTCCTATCTGCGAAGTCAATGCCGGTGACCCATCCAGCATGTTTCGAGTGCTTGCCTTTGACGAGCACAGGTCTGCGACCGTTTATGTTACGCTAGGCTTCCAGGGATGCACACCATGGACAGACGTTGTTGTGGATCGGCCTGGAATGGCCAAGGAGATATGGGAATCGTACCTTGGCACGGGGTTTAGAGTACACAATCGTCTTGAATGTCGGAATTCAGCATCAGCTATATCTGATTATTCCACGATTCTCACTGTGACCATTGAAGAGAGGAAAACTCTTCAGTTTGGCTCCCATATTGTTCGTCTCGACTATCCTTCGGGCTCCCGAAATTCAGAGATGCGTTTCGGTATGCAGGGTGACCACCAGTCTTGGTATCTACTCCGAAGCATTGCTCAGCGAATTGTTCAATCGCCATCTAATTATAACGGTAGTGATTATGTAGTTCCTCGTTCCAGATCATGCCCAGACAGTCTCGAGTCTACCGTTCCTCGAGAAGAGATTCACTCGCAATCATTATCAGACGGAAACCCTTCTCTTTTATCAAATCACAGTTTCGATATTATTCATTCCCCTTCATCCTCGGAATGATGACACTGATTGTCAGAGATAGTTACTTCCTGTACAGGTTGTAGTAAGAATACGCCCAAGGAAGTCCTACCTACAGGCTATAATGCATCATGAGTGTTATGTATCTAAATTTAGACTTTACCATTACTCTTCGAATAGTGAGTTCCGTGTATTGGGTATTTCACAAATGATACGATACAACTGTCAGATTTTTGCGCCAGCTAAGAATAGAAAATTGTGAGAAACGACAGGGGTATAAGAGAGGCTATCAATAGACTATGGAAAAGAAAAAAGCATTCAAGCATTACAAGTAGGCGAGATTTTGGTTTAACATTTTTCGCTAACTAGTCAGCCCGTCCAGAGAGAGAGAGAGAGCGCCGGGTAACTCATCCCAAACTGCAACGCAAAGAAAAGATCTCGTAAAACAGCAAAACAGCAAAAAGCAAATAAATTGTCCGTAAAACGTCGAAATGTCTGTCATGATCACATCAATTGCTACAAAAATCATAAAAACACTCGTTTCATGCAAAAGTAAGAGCCGAGAAGGCAACACCCAAAACACCAGCGAAAAGCGAAACACCTAATGTGCTGGCACCACTCGTGTTCTCAGCACCAGCAGCACTGCCCGTTCCTGAAGATCCACCATTTGTTCCACTACCACCTGCACCGCCAGAACCACCGGAACCGGAACCAGAACCAGATGCCGCACTGCTGGCAGCAACGAAAAGATCGTTCGACTGGAAACTGACACAGTTGCTCGAAGGAGCAGGGGTAGCAGTGTAAGGAGGAACAGGCTGGACACCTTCTGGAGGTTGTTGCCAAGTGAGAGTTTGACCGTTTGAGACGTAGGTACCGACGGGCATCATGTTGTCACCTTCACACGCTTCGAAAACGTTGGGTTGAGCGTTGTTGGGAGCGTTGTAGGCACAGCCGATACGATCATAAACGTGTTCACAGAGATGAGGTGCATCGGGATTGCTGGAGTCGCAGACTTTGAGGCAGAATTGTCCGCCGCCGAGGAAGCTGGGAGTGTGTGCGTGGTACATGGATGAGTATAGCAAGAGGATATTTGGCCATGGAAACTCACAAAGTCCAATGTCTGGATTGGATGAAAGAGTCGTTGCCATTACTGCCAGGCAAGTTATTGGAATAGACAAGACCACCAATGGGGTTTCCACGCTATAAAAATAAACCAAAACTGGTGGATGAGAAAAAGAAAAAAGAGCGGAAGCTATATAAAGGCTTCAAAAAACACGTACACCGTCCTGTCCTCCAGAATCTAATTCACCTCCGAAATCGTCTGTCGGGATGTTAATTTTGGTCTGATCGACAACACCAGCGATTTGGATATAGCCCGGAGTCTTAATGAACTGTACGCCCTTGAAAGTGTCGGCGGGAATAAGACGTGTACCCCTGCCAGGTTTTGTGCACCATGCGACTTCGATACCTTCAGTGTCGCCAATAGTGTCATTCGTCGGAGGAGCAAAGAGACAGAAATCTGTAGAAAGAATAAAACATGTTCAACAATCCGCGATTGTAGAGTTTAGACAAGAGGAAGCGTAACGCACCATCCAAGTGGTTTACGAAACCAGTTTGACACATCGAACTCTGACCTTCGGTCGTTGAATTACAAATGTTGTATCCAGCTTGAGGACCACGGTCAGCGGTGTGAGTGTCTACTTGTTCTGGCTGAAAACGAAAGAAGAGAGAGAGAAAGTTGTCAGCGGTCTCGCTCTCTCGAAAAAGCGAAAAAAAAGCCCTCACGATAGCCGAGAAAGGGACAGTCTTGTCCACGAGGGGATCAGAAACGAAAGATTGAGCAGCAACATACGAGGAGGCTGCCAACGCGACTAAGAGACCAGATACCATAGCGAGTCAAACGAACCGTCGAGGGAGTGAAAGGAGGTTACTGTGGGAGGAAAAGAAAACTGATGGTTCAACCTGTGAGTGACTTATAAAGGAAGGCAAGCACATGCACGAGGCCAATTACATTCAACAACGTCTCTGCTCCTTCTATTCTGATTTTAGTACTGAATCCGATCTCCGCAGTCTATTGGCCGCTTGTGTATAGCCTCGCGGAGAATGTTGCCAGTGGTTGCATCATGCATCATGACAATGGATGTCTCAAATAGTACACCGGGTTTGGCAGAGCCCCCTTTAAAACCCAACTCTTTGTGTGAACGGATTGTCGTCTCTGCTGGAGACTGACAGAGACAGACTTTTCCTCCTCCGAACAGAACTCGGAAACTCGATGCACGACAAAGCGTAGAATGGAATGCTGACACAGCATTTATATGGACCTAGAAGTTAACGGAAGAATGGTTGGAGTTCGGGATGCACAAGGAGCTTCGTGCAGAGTCGCATACAAGTAATTCATTCTGAAAAGCTTGGCTTGAAGAAACTGCAAATCGACGGTACGAAATTGGCTGAGGATGAGCTTTGGAGCACGGCGTATAGGACACTGGACTCACGGGCTACGCCGTCCGAGGTGGTAGTCATGACTCTGACGCAGATGCTTGATCAGGTCCACCAGGAAGGGCAAACATCTCCGTGTATACGTGCATCGCCTGCCATGCCTCGTTAGACCTCTCTCGCACGGAGGTGAGCTCCCCTATACAGCTCCATCCTATGACTTGGACCTTTCGACGTGCGCTGTGCCATTGATTAGTACTAGGAACTCGTCACGAATTCAAAAGTACACACCCAAGTCGGGAACGCACTAGACTCGAACCAGCCGCCCTGCAAGACTTTGATGACAGTTGATCAAAGTCGTTAGCGAAATACAGTCCCTAACTAGCCCAAATCATCTTCCATGAATCCTCAAGACCTCAAGCTCGAGGCTGAAGCTTTAAATTATCCTAGTAGAACCCTTCAAGTTTAAAATAAGCTATTACACCAAATTTTAGCGAAAACTCATCAAAGTAAAACTCACCAAAGTACTTACATAGTTCTTCCCCATTCCAACTCGCCTCAAAAGCCCTTCCAAAGGAGCCTGCAAGACCACGAAAAAAAAAAGCGCAGGGCTATGACCGAACCGAACCAAATCGTTTTCAACTTGCAAGATGGTCGACTCGGGTCGGGTGTCGGGGGCACGTCCGAGTCACCACGCGTGTGGTGGGGCACGAAAGTTTTGGATCTACTTTTTTGTCGTTTTGTGACCACCACAAGCTTTCAAGTCGCGAACTCGGGAACTGTATGTACGTGTGCAAAAATTTGGACGGTCACACAAAACAAGAGAAAGAGTTCGTTTTCAATGCTTGGCGTTCACATAACCGGTCGCATATATAACATACTTGTGCGGGTGACAAGCCATGGTTACTCACACAAAAAAAACGAAATGAGAATGTGCAAAAGAAATTCATTACGCTCAGTACGACGTGGTAAAATCTAAACGGTGACTAGCTAGAAGTGCAGGTATGACGAGTGGTAGAGTAAAAGAAATCGTAAAGACTGAAGAGAAAAAAGTCCCCGCAGAAAAAGTCAATGGCATCCGAAAAAGTCCCAAAGTGTGAGGAAAATTGTCATATCGTCAAAGGATATTCCATTCATGACTCGTGTAAGTCTATCTAAAGTAGTGTATTACGCTAATCAACCAAAAACAAAACAAAAAAAGTTCTAACACCTCCCCAACCAATATGCACCACCACAAATCACTCAACTGTCTCTTCATGCAATTTCATTTCACTTCGCACAAAACTGACCCCCCCAGAGAAAGATTCTAGAGCGTTTATGCAAAGAACAAAGCGGAGAAGACAACACCAGAGATACCAGCAATGAGCGAGACGCCCATAGCATTGGCACCGTTAGTGCTCGCAGCACCATCAGCACTGGAGGTACCACTAACACCAAGACGAGCACCAGAGCCAGAAGCACCAGCAGCTCCAGTTGCACCAGAAGTGGGTGCAGCTTGAGATCCAGAGATACCAACGGTAGCAAGTTGAGAGAAAAGCGCGTTGGACGAGTAAGTGACACAGTTGCTAGAGGAAGCAGGGGTAGGAGTGTAAGGAGGAGTAGGGGCAACTCCTTCAGGAGGCTGAGTCCAAGTCAAAGTCTGACCGTTCTCGACGTAAGTACCAACAGGCATCATGTCTTCACCCTCGCAAGCTTCAAACACGTTGTTTTGAGCAGTGTTAGGAGCGTTGTAGGCACAACCGATACGGTCGTAGATGTGTTCGCAAAGGTGTCCGGCTTCTGGGTTGGTGGAGTCGCAGACTTTCAAGCAGAATTGGTCACCACCGATGAAGCTTAAAAAATACGCATATGTGAATACATATAGGAGTCTAATCATCGTAACGCAATACTCACAAAGTCCAGTGCCTGGATTGAACGAAAGAGTCATTGCCAGTGGAACCGGGAAGGTCGTTAGAGTAGACGAGACCACCAATGGGGTTACCACGCTGTATTCCAATGTAAATAGATCAGACAGACAGCTCCTCAAAAAGCAATTCCAAAACAAATTACTCACACCATCCTGTCCTCCAGAGTCGAGCTCACCTCCGTAGTCACCATCAGGAATGTTGAGCTTGGTCTGATCGATGAAACCAACGATTTGAATGTACCCAGGACTCTTAACGAGCTGAAGACCGGTGAAAGTACCCTCAGGGATAAGGCGGGTACCCCTGCCAGGCTTGGTGCACCATGCGACTTCGATACCTTCGGTTTCACCAATGGTAGCTTCCTTAGGGGGAGCGAAGAGGCAGAAGTCTAAAACGCGTTGAAAAAAGATTAGGCGTTAGTGTCAACTGTCCCGAACAGACGTAAAAAAACGGTCATAAAGCAACACACCATCCAAGTGGTTTACATATGCGGTTTGACACATGGAGGTCTGGCCTTCGGTGGTAGAGTTACAAATGTTGTAACCAGCTTGAGGACCACGGTCGGCGGTGTGGTGGTCGACTTGGTAAGGCTAACAAAGGGGTATGAAAGTACGATCAACGGCCTTGGTAGAAATCTCATAGAGAAATAACTGACAATGGCGGTATACGGGACGACCTTGTCAATGAGAGGGTCCGAGACGAAGGATTGGGCAGCGGCATAAGAGGAAGCCGCCAAAGCGATGAGAAGGCTGGAGACCATGGTTGGGGTGGGGTGGGTGAAAAGTAAAACGAGAGTGTGGATGGAACGAGTCGAAACGGGTCAAAAGACCACTGGAGGTGTTTAGAGAAAGGTTGGGATGGTCAGTCTCCTTCTCACGACAGTGTTTTATACCTGGCCGCTAATCGGTGTGCCAGCGAATTATCCACGCTAGCGATCATGCCGTCAACAACTCTTGCACGTCTACACCCCTGTACTCCTCACTCTGTCACATTACTCGACGCGAAAGAGTCGAAAGGGCGTGAGGGTGACGCGTAGTTGTATAACAGAACATCCGCAGGGGGTGGGGTGGTCGAAGAAGAGGATCCTCCTGTGTAGTTTGGCTGGCTTTAAGACTCTTTCGAGACACTGCGACGCAGCTCTGATTTTCCAGAAATCAAACCTGAATTCGCCGCTTGTGCAAAAGTCTGCTTAGTCAGCCGAGGTCCAAAACCCCCTATATCATGTGACACCGCTCCAAAATTATTGTCTCAGTCTGAGTATCGTCAATTCTGAACCACCATGACCTCCTCAAGTAGTCCTCTCGATGAGGAATGCGATATTGAACCAGGAATCATAGAGGTGCGACATTGCGTTTTCTTATTGTGAAAACGTCTCAATTTCTTCTTCAGACTCTGACACTGAAATACATGAAGGCTCATGAACCTTGGGACATCTACGACTTTCCGCGACAGTACATCCCACGCGCAAAATATGGCTATTATCCTCCCGCCTTTGTTCTCGGAGCCGCCGTCACCTTTTCCGAATACGAACAGTACGCGGCAGCCAAAAGACGACCCCCATCTTGTCCCTCAGATTCAGAACACCGCGGAGTCGGACGCGAGATACCACAGCGTGGAATTAACGGCTGTATATTTGTAGAAAAGGTTTGGACGAGAAGTGATACGCCCTTCATCCTCCCTGTCATCTCGAGTTATGGTCTTGGAAAGCGCTTTCCGGAAGACGAATGCGAAAAGTTGTTGGACGATTTGGAGAGTGTTGGGATACAGGCGAATGTCGATTGGTATCTGACGGAGGACTATTCTAAATGGGCAGAGGAGGAGCTATTTGACTGGTCTAAACAATATAAGGAAATGATGGCTAAGCGGAAGCGGTCGAAGAGTCAGGCCTCAGGGACTAGGACTTAGTAGGATTCATCAATGCTGGGGATAAGAAGATGATACAGGACTTCCTTGTAAGACTCTTTCGAAACACTGCGGTGCAGTTCTGATCTTCAAGATGATCGTCAACCTTTTTTCTGTGTACGAAATAATTCAACAACTCGCTAAAAATAATGACACTTGTTAACTCTATTTTTAGCTTGCAGATCACCCGAGTCTCTTTAGTTGAAACAAGGGCCGCTCTGACAGACCAAATATACTATGTAGTCTTCCAGAGGCATAGGTCGGCTTAGGTCGGTGCGAGTTTCATGGCATCCACTTGTCAGGACGAATGATATGTCCTCTGCGCATCATGCATGTCTCCGGTCGAGTTTTTGCGTGACGTCACGGTACTTTAGCCATCCGTGACCGTGACAGTCGCATTTCACGGCCCGGTAATCCTCTTGACCACGGCTATAAATTCGAACACTGCGACTGCTTGAAGTCTTCAATACTGACTCAATGATGCTCAAGACATTAGGCCTTTCATTGATCCTTCCTGCTCTATGCCAAACTTTCAACACCTTTTTTGTTCTGGTAGGTGATAGCTATACTGCGAATGGGTATGCAAAATTCCTTTTCCCTCAATATGAACGCTGGTACTTAATACAACTATGGAGCTACAATTAATTGTGACTTGCGCGCAAGTCTAACAGCATGCGGATGTCTGAGGTTTTCCAGCCACAACCTGGTTCCTCGATCATACACCTTTGGACTCTTGCGTTCCCTCTGATATGATTCTCCTTCCAATAAATGTACTATAGTTCTACGCGAGTGGATTTCTCGAAAAATAGTGCCTGCTGAAACTTGATTGACAGCGCGACCGTAGCGAACCAAAATATCTAAATCGGAGCAAGCCGCAGACCGACATTTTACTACGGTCAACATCTTTAAACCAGTGAGCTTGAAATTTACGTGCAAAGCGTCTTTTATTTTTTCGAACAAGACCGGACCACCTGTGCCTCAAGTACTTATTTGGATCCCAACTAGCGGTCCCTTTCACAATAGGCATCGTTCACACCCTGTCCGGTAGTCGCTTTCGTTTTTACTCGTCAGCGTTTATAACCTCAGGCACCTAACCTCAGGCACCTAACCTACTTGCGCGTTCTTCTTTCGCGAAAGGTCTCGCACCGTCTGCGCGTAGAGGTGTTGTTTATGTACGCCAAGCCTAACGTTCACAATCTCTCATGATCAATTACATGTCGCTCATTTTTTTTTTAGTTTATGCCGATGCTTGCGGAAGGAGGAGGTAAGGAGAACGGAAGAAAAATCCACAA
Source organism: Dendrothele bispora CBS 962.96 (assembly GCA_004369135.1). NCBI lineage: Eukaryota > Fungi > Basidiomycota > Agaricomycetes > Agaricales > Dendrothele > Dendrothele bispora. The sequence goes on along the minus strand of ML179199.1, from coordinate 53,779 downwards.
AAAGAATTCAGAATTCAGCGAACCAACCGTTCAACTGACGTTGAAGCGATCCTATGGCATATATGAAATCCCATATCGCTTCCAAGTAAGTAATTATCCTCATAAACTCGTTCAGGCTCGGGAATCTGCGCTTCAAATGCTCAAATAAGTACTTTAATTTCTTGAAGAAATTTTTGAAAAGGCCAAGTATCTACCACTTACCCGAACCTATAATTGTTACATGGATTCACATGGTCACTTTGAATTTTGGACTCTCTACTTACATGCCAGACTGGATTATCTAGTCATACAAAAAGTGTCAAGTCTCCGAATATCTTCGAATTTGTTATCTAGCAAAAATCCATAAATATAGAGTCCAAAATCAAGCCGAATACTCGGGAGGAGGTACCACCGACTCCGACAGTTCACTATCAGTATCTCGATTAAAAGTGAATCTCGTTGTCCCCGTTCTCGATTCCTCCCATCCTTCTGTCACTCCCGTTTCACGTGTGCCTCTTGAAGCTTCAGAAGTAGACGTATGCCCAGTTGTCTCCGTCGTCATTGTTATACCAGTATTTCGATCCGGATTCGAGCGGTTAGCAGCAGATTTCTCTGAAATCCCACCTTGTCCTCCGAATGGAAACGGAACCATTCCATTACTTTGGGAACCCGATCTTTTACCAATGACAGTGCCTGAGTATCGTGCGTATCGGCGACGTTGGCGTCGGCGTTTGTAACACCATATTCCTATGCAGATTCCGATGAGAAGGAGGGTGAGGAGGGTGCCTAGGACACTAGCTATTATGACGATAGACCTTGAAGAAGAAGAGGAAGAGGTGTTGGAGGATGAAGAGTTGGGGATGGTTGGGAGCGAGGACTCTGAGGTGAGAGATTCAGATGAGATTGAATTCGGAATTAAGGTAGAGGAGGTTGGTGAATTGGATGTCGTTCTAGAAGAGAATCATCGACTGTGAGTATGTATATGTCATGGTCGAAAATTTCGATTGAATCTTGAAGGGTAACCAGAATTACGTATGGGAAATCAGCTTTTACTTACTGTATTGATGATGATGGTGGTGATGGTGATGCGGACGATGAAGCTGAAGAAATATCAATACTGGAGGGTGTACTTCTGGAGGGTGATCAAACAAGATAAGTATCGTTAGTTACATTCGAGTTCAATTACGGGAAGCTCAGTTTGATTGATAGAATGGTTATGTTTTACTCACAATCCCGCTGTTGATGAGGATGACTCGGAGGTTGCTGGTGATGGAGAAACAACGATACTGGAAACAGTACCCGGATCCTGGCTGTGTGGACGATGGAACATAAGATTTGGTTCATTGAATCACCCAATAGGCGAGATGCCAATCGGGGTAGGGAAAAGTGAGGGAGAAAAAGGGTATACTTACGATGTGCCTACAACACCACCAGATCCCGAATCATTCCCCGTATCTATTCCATCAGGTTGGGATTGATCTCCAGTATCACTATTAGACGATGAGTTTGCAACACAGTCTTGGTTCGAATTCGATGAAGAGGCGGACGCAGAGGCGGATCCACCACCGCCAGCATGGGCTGAAGCCGACGAGTCACAGCTTTTGGTTACCAGTAGATTGTTGTTGTCAGATACACTGGCGAGGGTTTTGAGAGTCTTTCCGAGTCTTGGAAGCCTGAAGGTATTGGCTTCTGAGCGTCTGGAACGGGAGCGGGAATGAGTAGCAGGAGCGATGGTCGTGATGGGCTTTTTGAAGCTCAACACTGGTGAGGTAGATGGAGAAGATGATTGAATAAAAAAACTGTCATGGTTGATCATATACCCTTTAGCCTTCGAAGAAAAGACGCAGGTATCGGGAATGAAAAAACTCACAAAAAATTATCAAGAAAGTACTGGTTATATCGTACCAAGATACCTTGGGTACGGTGGCCCGGGGGAGAACCCATTTTAAAAGAACTCGAGTGGCATGAAGAGGAGTTTATATACATCAAGCCGAAACAATAGTATCAGATGGTGGCGGATAATAGCTAAAGATTTTGAAACAGTGAGCACTTCCGTCGCATCAGAATGGGAGCAGGAGGGTAAAATGGAACATAAGTATACTTACTAAAAATACATTTTAGAATGAAAGACGCACTTTCAATGGAACAATCCGAATAGCAGCCGGTGATTGTAGACATGGTTTCGACCTCTCAGTCTCAGGCTGTCTAAGTGCTTCTGTAGCATGGACTGATATGCCATACATACAGTCCTCAAATGCCTTTCTACATATCTATCTTACAAAAAGTCCATACAGCCCGAAATCAAGCGGAATACTCAGGAGGAGGGAGCTCTGATTCCGACGGAACGGTCTCGATGTCTCGACGAAAAGGTCCCATTCTCGACTCCCCCAAATATTCTCGTGCAACTTGAACCTCTGCTTCTTGTGTGCCTCTCCCACTGAGCCCATTTCCAAAGTCGGGAATGTGAATACCAGCACGATCGTTAATATCGCCACGTGGTGACATCAGTCTATGAGGCCCATTCTGTTCCGCAACTCGTAGTACTTGGCCCGCATCGACTGCAACAGAAAAATTTGTAGAAGCAGATGGAGAAACAGTTGTTCCCGTGGTCGTTGTCACTCTTCCGCCAGTGTAATTAATCATAGTGGATTTCTCTCGAGCCCCAGTAGGCTGTCCACCCAACGGAAATGGAACTATTCCACTCCGAAGACCCGATCGCCTTCCAATGGCACTGAATTTCTTTTTAGTGCTAGAGTCATCGATGCGCCAACGACGTTGGCGTCGGCGTCTATAAAACCAGAATCCTACGCAGATTCCGAGGAGGAGGACGGTGAAGAGGGAACCTAAGACGCTTGCTATTATGACGAGAGAGGTAGAGGAGGAAGAGGAGGTGTTTGGAGATGAAGAGTTGGAGACTGGAAGTGAGGAAGAGGTAAGAGACGAGGTGAATGATGATTCTAATGAAGCTGAATTTGTATTCGAGAGAGAGGATGTTAGTAAATCAGATGTGATACTAGTACTAAAGTGTGATTTTTATGGATAGTGAGTATGTGTGCCAGTGGGTAAGCTCTGTTTTACTTACGGTAATGACGATGACGAAGATGATGGCGATGGTGATGGTGATGGTGTGAATAATGAAGAATTCTCAACATTCGAGGATGTACTCCTAAAGGTCAAATGACAGAAAGATGAGTATCATTAGTGTATAATGCAAGTTTTCACTTACGATCCCGTTGATGATGAGGATGCTGATGGAGGAGCATTGCTCCTAGAAGTCTCTACCGTTGATTGGGAAGAATTACTCTCGATTTGTGTACTAATCCTTTGATCGGAACTGTAAAAAAATAATTCAGCAAGTCAAAATCCAACAATCAACATGCCAATCAATTGAATGAAGAAAAGTGAGCCAACCGTGCATGACGCGCGTGGCAAGTAACGATGGCCTGGAATGGGCAACTGTTACAGTCTGCCGGTCCAAACAAGACCACATCGGTGACCGTCTCGGGCATGAAGTTGCATGTAAAGACGATTCCCTCGTAAGCTCCGGCCTCGTAAACGCGACTGTATAGATTATAATTGGGGAAAGTAATCGAAAAAGTGCACTTACAAAGAGCTGTTACCAGCACTATTAGATACTGGATTACTCCCCGTATCTGATTCTCCGGAAGGCTGATCCGGAGGCAAGTCCCCAGCATTACTTTGAGACGATGAATTCGCAACACAGTTTTGGTTCGATTGGCTCGATGAAGAGGCAGAGGCAGAAGCAGAGGCAGGTCCATCTCCATCAGCATGGGATGAAGCGGATGAGTCGCAGCCTGTATTTCCAGGAACGGTGGCAAGACTATGGAAGTCGGGATCGGTTATCAGATGCTTGTTGTTGTCAGACACATCGGTAAGGGTCTTGAGAGGTATTCGGAATCTTAAAGTTCTAGGGGAACCAGCTTCTGAACGTCTGAGATTGGAACGAGTAGCGGTGGATTTGTTGGATGCAGCAAGAGAAAGTGATGAATGAATGAAAAGACTGTCATGATGCATATACCTTTTAGTCACTGAAAAAATTGCAGGCAGATCAAAAATGAAGAAAGAAGACAAAACTCACAAAAGAAAGTGTTGGTTATAACGCATCAAGGTACATTGGGTACGGCAGGGAGGACACATAAAATTGAAGCTAGGAGGCTAGGAATAAACAGAGGTGTTTATAAATACTCCACGTTCCGAACAACGATACTTACTACATGGTATGTATCAGATCTATATGATATGATTGCTCAATTAACAGCGGCTGTCAATGGAAACCTTGTGAAACCTCTTACCATGGAACCATCAGAAAATCAGACTTTTTCTGATGGTTTTCTGCAGACTCTGCAGAAGTGTATGTTTGTTTTGAGAATAAAATATTTCAAGGCAGATCCAATAAAGCGATCTGAACAGCAGCTAGTGTTCATGACGGTGGTAGCTACGCAGGGAGTTCAACTCCCTCAAAGACACTAAAAACGTATCAGAATGATGTTGCTTCAATGAATGCAGTAGATAGAAGAAAGCGCCCAACATGGGATTCCGAATCTTTCTTTGAATATGTGGCTTGGTCACAATGATTAGATTAACGACATCCTTTCAAACGTTAGTAGGACTTCAAACGAGGTGGCCATATCTTAACTGTATCTCGATTAATGGAATAAGAACCCGGGGTGTAGTTTCATACTTACAGTGTCTAAAATACAAGGAAAATGAGGCAAAATGAATTTTATTGGGGTTATGTTATGATCCATACTACTATGGAAGCTCTGGAATTGGAGTCTTTTAATTATATCAAGTATCTACGAATTCCGACAGTTAGATTGGCCATAACGGAACAGACAAGGCCAAAACAAATGTTCCCACTTTCGCGCTTCGATTCCCTGTGGGAAAATGATCGAATCTTTTGTGACATGATTGCCTCATTGGCTGCCGCTGATAAGTAGACCGTTTTTCAAATTGCTCATACCAGTCATACTCCAGATAGCCATAATGATAGTAGTGGAATGAACATAAGTACTAGTATGTATACTAGGTACTTTTTCGGTATGGGAAATCAACATTTTACATTCTGATGTACATTCAAAATTTCAAATTTCGCCGCCTCATTGGACGGTTGACTGTAACTGGAGTGAGATGTAAAATGATAAGTAGCATACAGAGTGGCGTTAGGGGCCAGAAATCATCAGTACTTGACGCCTCTAATTGAATGCACCTTGACTAAGGTGGCCACACAAACCTATAGTCTTCCGAGGGCCCGAAGTCACATCACATAGTCGCTTTCGTTTTTACTGGTCAGCGTTTATAACCTCAGGCACCTAATCTGCTTTGCGCGTTTTTTTTTGCGAAAGGTCTCTCGCACCGTCCTCTTGTAGAGGTATATGTACGCCAAGACTAACGTTTACAACCATCTTTCATGATCGATTACATGTCGCTCATTCCCTTTAGTTTTTGCCGATGCTTGCGCAGATGGCAGAGGAGGCAAGGAGAACGACAATGGAAGAGAAAAAAGAATTTAGGATTCAACGAACCGTTGAACTGATGTTGAAGCGATACTATGGTATATGGAATCTTACATCGCTTCCAAGTAAAGTAATTATTGCGTTCATAAACTCATTCAGGCTCGGAAATCTGGGCTTCAATACTCGAATAAGTACCTTGTTTCTTGAAAAAAATTTTGAAAAGGCCAATTATCTAAAATGCGATCACTTATCCGAACGACCTTGGAGGATCGGCTGGTTTTACATAGTCACTCTGAATTTTGGACTGCCTACTTACATGACAGGTATATCTCGTTATACAAAAAGTTATCAAGTTCCCGAATATCTCCAAATTTGTTATCCATCTAGCAAAAAATTCATATATGAATACTTGGTCCGAAATCAAGCCGAGGAGGAGGTACTACCGACTCCGACTCCGACGTTTCACTATCAGAATCTCGATGAAAAGTTCCCGTTGTCCTCGTTCTCAATTCCTCCCATCCTCCTGTCACTCCTGCTTCACGTGTGCCTATCAAAGCCTCAGAAGTAGATGCAAGAATAGTTGTCCCAGTCATGATTGTTACGCCACCGTTCTTCGATCCGGATTCAAGTTAGTAGATTTCTTTGAAATCCCAACTTGGCCTCCAAACAAAAATGGATCCATTAGCATTATCTCGGGAACATGATCGTTTACCAATTAAAGTGCCTGAGTAACGTGCGTCTCGGCAGCATGTGTAACACAAGAGTCCTAGGCAGATTCAGACGAGAAGGAGGGTGCCTAGGACGCTCGCTATTATGACGAGACCTTGAGGAGGAAGAGGTGTTGGGGGATGAAGAGTTGGAGATGGTTGGGAGCGAGGAACAGGTACATAGATGAGATTGGATATGGAACTCAGGGAGAGGAGGTCGGCGAACTGGGTGTCTTTCTAGGGGAGTGATATTCATGGGTTGTGAGTATGTATGTAATGCATGTGTCACGTCGGATGAAAATTTGTGAAATGAAAGAAAAAATACGGGGAGCTGTCTTTTTAACGATAATAATCTTGATATTGATGAAAACTTATCATCATTAGAGAGTGTACTCCTGAAGGTTAAAAAAGCAGAGAGAACAAGATGAGTATCGTTAGTACATGGGAGGTACAATAGTTAACTCAATATGATTGATAGAAGTGGATATGTTTTACTCATAATCTCGTAGGCTGTGAGGATGAGGTTGCTGGTGATAGAGGAACAACGCTACTGGAAACAGTACCTGGATCCTGGCTGTGTAGAAGATGGATTACAAGATCGGTTTATTGAATCAGTTGTTGAACCACCCAATAATCAACATGCCAATCATAATAAATATGGTAGGGAAACACGCAAAAAGCGTACACTTACGATGAGCCTTTACCCGATCCCGAATCACTCTCCGTATTTGAATGAGGCGGTTGTTCGCCCTGTCCTCTACCTTATATTGGCTGTACAAAAAAGTCCTCGAATGTCTTTCTACATATCTATCTTACAAAAAATCCGTATAGTCCAAATTCAAGCAGAATACCCAGGAGGAGGTAGCGACAGATCAGTTTCAGTAACTTGACGAAAAGCTCCCGAGTCCTCTACTTCTTGCGCATCTCTTCTGCCTCCCCTCCTCCCACCAAAGTCGGGAGTGTTGATACCAGCACGATCATTAATATCACCACCTGGCGATATCAGGTTGCGGGGACCGCTGTTTTCCACGATTGGTAGATCGACTGCAACAGAAGAATTTGTAGAAATAAAAGTTGTTCCTGCCGTCGCCGCTCTTATGTCACTGGTACTCTGATTCGGATTCGAGTTGTTAGTTGTACTGGATTTCTCTCGAATGCCAGTAGTGAGTTGTCCTCCCGACGGAAATGGAACTATTCCACCACTTCGAGGACCCGATCGCCTGCCAATGGCGCCATATATGTATTTAGTGTTAGATTCATGTGTGTGTCGACGACGTTGGCGTCGACGCCTGTAGAACCAGATTCCTAGGCAGATTCCGAAGAGGAGCAAGACAGTGAAGAGGGAGCCTAAGACGCTAGCTATTATGATGAGGGAGGTCGAAGAGGTCGAAGAGGTGTCCGGGGACGAGGAGTTGAAGACTGGTAGTAAGGATGAGGTAGGAGACGGGGTGAGAGATGAAACTGAATTTGGATTTAAGGGATCCGGAGAGGATGTTGGTAAATTTGATATGATGCTAGCAAAGTGCAATTTTCATAGATAGTGAGTATTTTTCGTGCCAGTGGGTGATTCCGGAAAGCTCTGTTTTTACTTACGGCAGTGACTCGGATGAAGATGAAGATGTGAACGATGAAGAGTTCTCAACACTCAGGGAAATGTTCCTGAACGATAGAAAGATAAGTATCATTAGTATATAACGCAAGCTTTCACAGGAAAGTGATTTCACTTACGACCCCGCTGATGATGGGGATGTTGATGGAGGAGCATTGCTCCTAGAAACTGTTGATTGGGAAGGATTACTCTCGATTTGTGTAGTCCCTTGATCAGGACTGTGTAAAGAGAAATAATCAATTCAGCAGGTCAGAATCCAACAATCAAATCGTGACTGTCTAAATTAGGGAAAGTAATTGAAAGGCGTACTTACGAAGAGTCATTACCGGCGCTATTAGATACCGGATTACTCCCTATATCTGTTCCTCCGGATTGATCTGAAGGCTCGTCCCCAGCATTGGTACTATGAGACGATGAAATTGCAACACAGTTTTGGTTTGATTGGTTCGATGAAGAGGCGGAGGCGGAGGCAGATCCAGCATTAGCATGGGCTGAAGCGGATGAGTCGCAACCTGAATTACTAGGAACGGTGGCAAGGGTATGTCCTGGGTCTATCATCAGCCCAAGAAGCTTGTTGTTAGACGCTTTGGTAAGGGTTTTGAGAGATTTTCGGAATTTTGAAAGTCTGGGGGAACCAGCTTCTGAACGTCTAAGGCGGGGTCGAGTAGTGGATTTGTTGGATTGAATGCTCAATGCTGTTGATGCAGCCAGAGAAGGTAATGGTTGAATAGGAAGACTGTCATGATGCATATCTTTTAGTCACAGAAAAAGATGCAGGTAGATCGAGAATGAAAAGAGAGACAAACTCACAAAAGAAAGTACTGGCAATATTGCTTTAACTTGAAGCTACGTTGCTCACGACGGGAAACCTCATAAAAACTGAAGGCTTGATTAGTAGTGAGAGGTTTTTATCCATACTCTTCGAATAACAACTTATGTGATATGTATATGAGATGATATGATTGCTCAACTGACGGCAGCGGGTGTCAGTGGAAACACCCTTTATCATGTAACCATCAGAAAAAGATCTGCAGAAGCTAGAGCGTGTTCTGAGAATAGAATATTTTAAGACAATTAAGACGTATATATTTTCAATAGAACAGCAGTCAGTGATCATGATGGTGGTAAACGTTAACTGCCAAGGGAGTTCAACGACCCGAAGACGTGAGGAAATAATATGAAATGGGCATACAGGATGGCATTAGAGGCCAGAAACTTGACGCTTACTTGACGCCTCTATCTCAACCAAGGTGATCACACAGATCCATGGTCTTCCGAGTCACATATATCATTACTATATGTAGATCTCTATAGTGCTCGATGATACTCTACGTGTAAGTACGCCATCCCGACATCTGAGTTATTTGGTCCCGCCCGGGCCAAAAGTAAACAAAAATAAAGCAAGCGGAACAAAATGATTTGAAGTCAGTTGTCAGTGGTTTCGGAAAATTAAGT
>ML179199.1:0-33079 GCA_004369135.1 Dendrothele bispora CBS 962.96 | reverse complement strand
ATGATGGCGTAAAAGTTTCTTCCAGTTTTTTTAGTTATAAACTGATCTGACCTTTCGGTTACAACTAGGAATGGAGAGAAGACCAACCCTGGACCGCTGGGTAAAACACACACACTCTCGTTCAGTAAATTACACTAATTCCTCACAACCTAGAACTCATCATCTCTTCCGGCCCTCTCGTCAAGAGCTGTTTCATGTTCGGTCGTTCCCGTACCCAAGTCGGTATTGCCATCGAACCTTATCAGCCTATCGACCTCTCCTCTCCCTCTTCCATCGCCACGTTTCGAAACGCCATTTGGTCGAGTATTCAACAAGCCAACTCTTTTGCTCCTCAGCATTCTAGGATATTGAAAGATTTTGTCCTCGTTACAGACCCGGTGAACAGGCCTTTACCTAGAACGCCCAAGGGAAGCGTGAGGAGGGAGATAGCATATGAGATGTATCGAGAGGATATTGAGAGGATTTATCGAGAGGCGGAGGTGGGCTTGTTTAATATGGATGTTGGGGAAGCGTGGATGAGACCGCCGGAATTGGGGAAGGATGGGAAGTGGGATGAAAAGGGTGTGAGGGAGTTTGTGAAGAGGGTTGTGCAAGGGGTCGTTGGTGAGAAAAAGAAGGTTGATCCAAAGAGAGATTTATTCGAACAAGGATGCGATAGGTGTGTGTTATGGTCCTCCCTTCGAAGCTCTTCTTTTGTGGTTATTTTTTTCTGATGCTTGGCCGTGGGACTTGTTGCGTTTGCTAGTCTCCAGGCGACTTATATTTATCAAGTTATACTCTCTGCTCTTGTTCAATATGCTTCTTCCCCTGAAGCCAAGTTACCGGTCGATATCACGAGTAGAATTCCGAATAATTTTGTCTACGAGCATAACACACAGGAGGATATCGAAGATTTTTTGCTTAAGCTCATCCAGAACGAGGGAGATGCTGCACAGCGTGAGCATGGTCGGCGAGTGAAGGTCGAGGCTATGAGGGATATGGTGCGCAAATACACTGTTGGATGGTCCACTCCTCGTAACTCTCGACCTATCCCTACATTGTTGGACAACGTTGCTACTACGAACCAAGTGATACTACTAACAGGAACTACTGGTAGCCTCGGAACGTACCTGCTAGCCCGCCTTCTACAGGACCCCCGCGTCAGCAAGGTGTATGCTTTGAACCGAACTTCGGACAAAAGACTGGTTGAGAGACAGAGAGAAGCCTTTAAGGATAGAGGAATTGATAACTGCTTGTTGGAGAGCGAGAAGTTGGTGTTGCTAGAGGGGAATACTGCTGAGGCGAGGCTTGGGTTAGAGGAGAGTGTATACGACGAGGTATGTTTTATCTTGTGTCAGTTCCTCTACTTCGACATTGATTCATTTTCTTGTAGCTTTTGAACACAGTAACAACCGTCATCGCCAATGCGTGGACACTCAACTTTTCGATGACGCTTACATCCTATGAAAGTCAGGTCAAGGGTGTCAGGAACCTTGTTGACCTCGCTTTGACTTCTCGTTTGCCCACCGAGATAAGACCACAACTAGTGTTTACAAGTTCCGTGGCGACTGTTTCTGGGTGGGCATCCAAAAAAGAGCTGGTACCGGAAAGGGAGCTAGACCCTGAGTTTGCTTTGGGAACGGGGTATGGGGAATCCAAGTGGGTTGCTGAACAGGTAGCGTAAAAAAAAATTCGTATCTGGTTGCGGCTGGAGCTGACAGTCAGATGTTTCGCTTTAACCAGGTGTTGATCTACGCTGCAAGAATCAATGGACTCAAGACTTCTATTTTGAGAATCGGTCAACTATCCGGTTCACGAATTAACGGCTCGTGGAACGTCACAGACTGGCTTCCACGGATTGTACAGAGCGGGCCCATGTTGCAGATGCTCCCAACGTTCCCAGAGTATATGACAGTGAGTTGGATTCCGGTCGACGTTGCAGCGGATGGGGTGAGTACTGTATTTAAGGCATCTCCAGATAATAATTCAACAATCGTTTAATAGGTTGTGGATGTCGTATTTTACCCCTCGGATTCTCCATATCTCTACCTCAACCTCGTCCACGTCAATCCGGTCTCCTGGAACTCCATCTTCGTCTCCATAGCCGAAACCTTGGGCGGTCTGCCACTTGTCCCTTATGAGAAGTGGTATACAACGCTCAAGGAAATATCTGCGAAACCCGGTACTGCGGAAAAGATTACCGCAGTGAACCTTGTAGACTTTTTCGCCCCAACGTTGACTGAATTTCGTGAGGATGATAATCAAGGAGCGATGGGTATGAAGATGATGGTGATAGATAGGATCAAGAAGATTTCGCCTTATTCAGTTGCTATGGCGGGGACTTTGGGTGCGGAGGATACAAAGAAGTGGATTACGTATTGGAAGGAACGTGATATGTTTACTCGGGGACGTTCGGTTTTCGATACAGATTGACTCTTCTCGGAAAAAACTTGAGGTAAAGAAAGCCAAGAGTTGGAAGTCTCTGGTCGTTCTGTGATTCCCTTCCCTTTATCAGTCGTAGCTCAAAGGTCTGGCAAGTCCGATCATGTGGTAAAAGCTCAAAATGTTTAAATCTTCTCTCAAGTTGAGTTCATTCTTCCACCTGTCAATCAGATTATGGCGCTCAGTTCCCAACACTGTTTTACCATCTAACCGCTTTTTGGTCAACACTACACCCTCGAGGTGCGATATCACCGGTATCCTCTACCGTCAAATTCAAATTATAACATATCGATAGTATATAAATTTGATACGCTGATTGATGCTCTGTGTAGTCCGTATGATTCAATGGCCCTAGAAAAGTAGTATTAACATCCCGAATTCCTTGCATTAAGTGCTGATAATTTCTAGTAACCTTCATAACTTGTTTACCAGATTGCATACAAGTGTGTGGTGTCAGTCTGGATTTTTGGGACCAGAAGAGCCATACATGCCACACAGCGCTCGGGCGTCTAAAAATGAGCGCCTGGGTAGGAACTTCATATGACGGTTTTTGCTCCTTTGTAGTGAACCTCTTGTTCCCGTTTCGAACCATCTGACATTGATAGGTCTTCCATCAATCATGATGCAGCGGCGCGCGATAACCTAAAAGTCTCTGTGACTTTGGGCTCTAGCACTATCCTGCTTTCCTTTCCTTCGGATCCTAGGTCAGTCATTGCATCCCGAACTTTTAATCGGATGATTGGACTAAATCGACGATGTAGTTACTATACTTCTAGTATGCGTCTCTTGAACACCAACACCTTCAGAGTCCGCAAATTCTGTTTCTGTATTCCCAGATACGCCATTATCTCCCATACCTGGGACGCAGAAGAACTCACGTTCCAAAAGATTCGAAATCTCGAAACCGCGAAACTTCATGCCGGCTGGAAGAAGGTTGAGGGAGCCTGTACTCTTGCTCGAGGATTTGGGTTCAATTGGATCTGGATAGACACCTGCTGCATCAACAAGGAGTATGGCTCCGAACTCTCAGAGGCACTCAATTCAATGTATATGTGGTACTCGAACTCAGATGTCTGTTATGCATATTTGTCCGATGCTTCAAACATGGAGGACCCGTGTGACCCGAAATCACGATTCAGGAGGAGCAGATGGTTTCAGAGAGGCTGGACACTGCAGGAGCTACTCACCCCTCCGAAATTTATCTTTATGGACAAAGACTGGAACAAGATAGGCACCCGATGCTGCTTACGGAATATCATCTCTGTGATAACCGCTATTCCTGTCGAGGTTTTTGAGGGCAGAAAAATAGAGACCTTCAGTGTCGCTCAGCGGATGTCTTGGGCTGCCTTCAGAGAAACCTCGAAGCCGGAAGATCAGGCGTATTCTCTGATGGGAATTTTTGGAGTTCATATGACTCCAATTTACGGTGAAGGCGGTATCAAAGCGTTTATTCGGCTTCAGCAGGAGATAATCAAGGTCTCTGACGATCGCAGTATTTTCGCATGGGTCGCCCATCCCCCCTGTAATGAACCACGCGGACTTCTTGCCAAATCTCCTGATGAGTTTAGGTTTTCTGGAGACATTGGGATTTCCAAATCCATAAAGGGTTCACATTCCTTTACGAACAATGGCCTGCAAATAAAACTCCCCATGATGCGTCATATACCTAGCGCTTGCTCAAACTCACCCAACATTCAATTTATTGCACTGTTGCTTTCAGTCGGCGCAAGGGATCAAGGCCATATATGCCTTTATCTTAGTCCACTCGAGACCGGGGGACATTTCGTTCGGTGCCGTCCGAGTGAGATGCCACGACTCAGTCGGAGCCTTGACCAATTGCAGTTGTGCGAGGTTTTTGTAGAAGAGCCGAACCAACAAAGGAGGGAGCTGATATCATCCAAATCCGATCGAATAGAGTATCAGATTGGAATCAACCTCAGTCTGTCTGCTCGAATCTTGTTCATACTAGACCACGCCATCACGGGTAAAGGAGCTGATTTTGATAAAACAAGGGGAGTCGTCACAATTTCCAACAACAACGCCTCTCCTGGTTTGTTTTACAAACATCAGGATAGAAGGAAGGCCTTCAAAGTCCTCATGAAGTTTGATCTAAACGATCAAGTCGAAGTCCAACTTACTACATATCATAAGATTTGCGGCAGATGGGAACCTTTCGATAACTGTGACTCGACGAATCAGGACTGGTACAGAGATAGGATCTGTAAATCCTTTCCCGACAGTTCGCGTGTATCTTTGGCCGTTCAGAAGACATGTACAGGAAACTTGAATTCCGTGATCCTGGCCATTGATTATTTTCCTAGCGACTCTTGTGCAGTGCCCTGCAGTGCAAAGCCGCAGTTAAAACGTCCAAAAGCTTGGATCATGGTTAAATTTCCGAACACATTCAACCTACAAGAAACTTTTCCTACCGATTTCTACCAGAGAAAATGGGGAGCGACAGAAACCTGGATTTCCATCCCTGACTGTATGAGTCCTTCTGAAAGATTCCGGGTACTTACCTTCCGCGAAAACCTGTCCAGAACTAATCAACCCATTTATGTGATAATTGGAATTGTGGGAGAGTCTGCGTGGACGGATATTTTGTCAGGGGACGAGGTCACGGTGGGCGCTGAGGAGCTTTGGAGATCCTATCTCGATGGTTCAAGGGCAGAAACTAGGTGTAAACGTCAAACATCAGCATCGATTACCTTACATTCACCGAAAGTCTCGGGGAAGGACCTTGGTAAACGATTATCGTGCACCGTCACTGTCGAAAGGTATGACAAAGTCAAGCTGACATGTGTCCTATACGAGACTGCATTTACCAGGACCGAACGAAAACATTGCACTGGCTCTGAAAATGATAAGAACCTCTGGACATGTACTTGTTGTTACTTTCCGTGATCGTTGTCATTTATTGTTAAAATGGAGAGTGTTTGTGTTTGATTCAACAGTTATAAGTAATCAGCGAATTTGAATTCCTTGTAATTATATTTGATAATCACTTTTTAGACAAGCTACATCGGGATCCGTGTGAGTTTGCTTGACTGACTTGCCCGGCTTTTTCCGGCTTTTCCCGGCTTGTTTCAGCTTGAAAAAAGCTATTGAACTTTTTCAAGCCGAAAAAAAGCCGATAAAAGCCAGTAAAAGCTGGGCAAGTCAGGGTCAAGCAAACTCACACGAATCCCGATGTAGCCCCCATAACTTGTTACCAGCTGCAGAATAAGTACATGTATAAACGTACACCATGTATAGACTCGAGACAGTCCTAGACTCGAACCACTCACTCGCAAAATTTTGATGACAGTCGATCAAATTGTCATCACAACTCTTGCGAACGACTGGCTCGAGTCTAAGTCAGTCCCTTTGGTAGGTTAATGATGACAGTTGATCACTACGTCGGCAAATCGACTGTCATCAAACCATTACACAGGGCGGCTGGTTCGAGTCTACATCACCTTGCTTGTCAAGGTCCCCCTACCCCCGAACTACCCCCGAAAATTTTTGTACACAAGGACAAATAGATTTCATAATTCTGCTTATGAACACTGTTCCGTCCTCGTTCAAAAGTTACACTATTTCTCAGGCTTTCATTTTCTTGCAGTCTATCCCACCACTTCTTTGTTCTTCTGCTCGACTCCTCCAGTGTATCATCTTCTGCTAACAAGTCCTCCAGCAAAGTTTTGATTCACCCAACACAATGCTGAGCAGTTATTTTCCATTTGTACTTCAAAGTCCTTGTTAGTATATTTAATTTGATCCTTCGACAATGGATGTCAAGCTTGAAGACAATGCAAGCAAGGTCGGTGCCTCGACCACGAGGCGCTATTTTTACTACCATCATCACAGAACGTCATCCAAAATCAAACCCGCGCATCCAGCCCATTTCTTAGTCTTTCTCGCTAGTTCTTTCAGCAAAAGGGTCCTCTGAACTCACTTTGTCCCCTCTGTGACTCATTGGAGGGATCCTAGTCGCAATACACAGTGTTTTCGTCGTTACAGAAGACGTCTACGAGCATAACACACGGGAAGATATCGAAGATTTTTTGCTCAAGCTTATCCAGAACGAGGAGGGTGATGCCGCACAGCGTGAGCACGGTCGGCGAGCGAAGGTCGAGGCCATGAGGGATATGGTGCACAAATACACTGCTGAATGGTCCACTCCTCAAAGCTCTCGAGCTATCCCTACTTCGTTGGACACTGTTGCTGCTACGAAACAAGTGAAACTACTGACAGGAACCACTGGTAGCCTCGGAACGTACCTGCTAGCCCGCCTTCTGCAGGACTCTCGCGTCAATAAGGTGTATGCTTTGAACCGAACTTCGGACAAAAGACTCGTTGAGAGGCAGAGAGAAGCTTTCAAGGATAGAGGAGTTGATGGCTGCCTGTTGGAGAGCGAGAAGTTGGTGTTGCTAGAGGGGAATACCGCTGAGGCGAAGCTTGGGTTAGAAGAGAGTGTATATGATGAGGTATGTTAAATGTTTTATCTTGTGTCTGTTCCTGTACTTTGTCATTGATCATTCTTTTTGAGCACAGTAACAACCATCATCGCCAATGCGTAGACACTCAACTTTTCAATGACGCTTACATCCTATGAAAGTCAGGTCAAGGGTGTCAGGAACCTCGTTGACCTCGCTTTGACTTCTCGTTTGCCCACCGAGATAAGACCACAACTAGTGTTTACAAGTTCCGTGGCGACTGTTTCTGGGTGGGCATCCAAGAAAGAGCTGGTACCGGAAAGGGAGCTAGACCCTGAGTTTGCTTTGGGAACGGGGTATGGGGAATCCAAGTGGGTTGCTGAACAGGTAGCGTAAAAAAAAATTCGTATCTGGTTGCGGCTGGAGCTGACAGTCAGACGTTTCGCTTTGACCAGGTGCTGATCTACGCTGCAAGTTTCAATGGACTCAAGACTTCCATTTTGAGAATCGGTCAACTATCCGGTTCGCGAAATAACGGTTCGTGGAACGTCACAGACTGGCTTCCACGGATTGTACAGAGCGGGCCCATGTTGCAGATGCTCCCAACGTTCCCTGAGCATATGGCAGTGATCATGAGTTGGATTCCGGTCGACGTCGCAGCGGATGGGGTGAGTACTGTATTCAATTGCAAGGCGTCTCCAAATAATAACTCAACAACTGTTTGATAGGTTGTGGATGTCGTATTTTACCCCTCGGATTCTCCATCTCTACCTCAACCTCGTCCATGTCAATCCGGTGTCTCCTGGCACTCCATCTTCGTCTTCATAGCCGAAACCTTGGGCGGTCTACCACTTGTCCCTTACGAGAAGTGGTATACAACACTCAAGGAAATATCCGCGAAACCCGGTACTGCGGAAAAGATTACCGCAGTGAAGCTTGTAGACTTTTTCGCCCCAACGTTGACTGAGTTACATGCAAATGATTATCGAGAAGCGATGGGTATGGGGATGGTGGCGATAGATAGGATTAAGAAGATTTCGCCTCATTCAGTTACTATGGCGGGGACTTTGGGTCTGGAGGATACAAAAAAGTGGATTACGTATTGGAAGGAGCGCGATATGTTTACTCGGGGACGTTTGGTTTTTGATACAGAATGACTCTTCTCGGAGAAGCTTGATGCGATTTTAGGTAAAGAAACTCAAGAGTTGGAAGTCTCCGGCCGTTCTGTGATTCCCTTCTCTTTGTCAGTCGTAGCTCAAAGGTCTGGCAAGTCCGATCATGTGGTAAAAGCTCAAAATGTCTAAACCCTCTCAGCTCTCAAGTTGAGTTCATTCTTCCACCTGTCAATCAGATCATGTCGTTCAGCACCCGAAACTGTTTTACCACCTAACCATTTTTCGGTCAACACTTCTTCGTCCTTGAAGTGCGACCCGGAAATCACCGGTGTCCTCTACCAGTTCAACAGATCATGTCGTTCAGCTCCCGAAACTGTTTTACCACCTAACCACTTTTCGGTCAACACCTCTTCATCGATCTCGAGGTGCGATTTCACCGGTATCCTCTACAAGTTCAAATCGTAACATATCGAGGATATATGAATTTGATATGCTAATTGAATGCCCTGTGTAGTCCGTATGGCCCTAGGAAAGCATCCTGAATTCCTTGTGCCAAGTGCTCATAATTTCTAGTAACCTTCTTAACTTGTCTACCATACGCGTGTGTATCGTCAGTCTGGATTTTCGGGACCAGAGGAGCCATACATGCCACACATCGCTCGGGCGTCTAAAACTGAGCGCGTGGGCGGGAATTCCATATGATGGTTTTCGTTCTATAGTACTAGTAGTGAACCTCTTGTTCCTGTTTCGAACCATTTGATAGGTCTTCCATCGGTAATATTTGTCACGATGCAGCGTACGCGAAACCTTCAAAATCTCTGTGACTTTGGGGTCCAGCACTGTCTTGCTTTCCTTTCCTTCGGATCCTAGGTCAGTCATTGCGTCTCGAACTTTCAATCGGATGATTGGACTAAATCGACGATGTAGTTTCTATACTTCTAGTATGCGTCTCTTGAACACCAACACCTTCGAAGTCCGCAAATTTGATTCCATTATTCCCGGATACGCCATTATCTCCCATACCTGGGACACAAAAGAACTCACGTTCCAAAAGATTCGAAATCTCGAAGCCGCGAAACTTCATGCCGGCTGGAAGAAGGTCGAGGGAGCCTGTACTCTCGCTCGAGGATTTGGATTCCATTGGATCTGGATAGACACCTGCTGTATCAACAAGGAGAATGGCTCCGAACTCTCAGAGGCGCTCAATTCAATGTATATGTGTTACTCGAACTCCAATGTCTGTTACGCATATTTGTCCGATGCTTCGAACATGGAGGACCCAAGGGACCCGAAATCACGATTCAGGAGGAGCAGATGGTTTCAGAGAGGCTGGACACTGCAGGAGCTACTCACCCCTCCAAATGTTATCTTTATGGATAAAGACTGGAAGAAGATAGGCACCCGATATTACTTACGGGATGTCATATCTGTGATAACGACGATTCCTGTCGAGGTTTTTGAGGGCAGAACAATAGAGACCTTCAGTGTCGCTCAGCGGATGTCTTGGGCTGCCTTCAGAAAAACCTCGAAACCGGAAGATCAGGCGTATTCTCTGATGGGAATTTTTGGAGTTCATATGACTCCAATTTACGGTGAAGGCGGTATCAAAGCGTTTATTCGGCTTCAACAGGAGATAATCAAGGTCTCTGATGATCGCAGTATTTTTGCATGGGTTGCGCATCCCCCCAGTAACGAACCACGCGGACTTCTTGCCAAATCTCCCGATGAGTTTAGGTTTTCTGGAGACATTGGGATTTCCAAATTCGTAAAGGGTCCATATTACTTTACCAACAACGGCCTGCAAATAAAACTTCCCCTGATGCGTCATAGACCTAGCGCTGGCTCAAACTCACCCAATGTTCAATTTATTGCGCTGCTGCTTTCAGTCGGCGCAAAGGATCAAGGCCACATATGTCTCTATCTTAGTCCACTCGAGACCGAGGGACATTTCGTTCGGTGCCGTCCGAGTGAAATGCCACGACTCAGTCGGAACCTTGAGCAGCTGAAGTTGCGCGAGGTTTTCGTAGAAGAGCCGAACCGGCAAGGGAGGGAACTGATATCATCCAAATCCGATCGAACAGAGTATCAAATTGGAATCAACCTCAGCCTGTCTGCTCGAATCTCGTTCATACTGGACCACGCCATCACGGGTAAAGGAGCTGATTTTGATAACACAAGGGGAATCGTCACCTTTTCCAACAACAACACCTCTCCTGGTTTGTTTTACAAACATCACGATGGAAGGAAGGCCTTCAAGGTCGTTATAAAGTTTGATCTAAACGATCAAATCAAAGTCCAACTTACTACATATTATAAGACTGGCGACAGATGGGAACCTTTCGATGGCTCTGACTCGACGAATCAGAACTGGTACAGAGATAGGATCTTTATATCCTTTCCCGACGGTTCGGGTGTATCTTTGGCCGTTCAGAAGACAAGAAACTTGAATCCCGTGATCCTGGCCATTGATTATTTTCCTAGCGACTCTAATCCAGTGCTCTGCAGTGCAAAGCCGCAGTTAAATCGTCCAAAAGCTGGGATCATGATTGAATTTCCAAACACATTTAACTTACAAGAAACTTTTCCTCCCGATTTCTACCAGAGAGAATGGGGAGCGACAGGAACCTGGATTTCCATCCCTGACTGTATGAATTCTTCGGGAAGATTCCGGGTACTTACCTTCCGCGAAAACCTATCAAGAACTAATCAACCCATCTATGTGATACTTGGAATTGTGGGAGAGTCTCCGTGGACGGATATTTTGTCAGGAGACGGCGCTGTAGAGAAGCTTTGGGAATCCTATCTCGATTGGGGTTCAAGGGCAGAAACTAGGTATAAACGTCAAACATCAGCATCAGTTACCTTGCATTCACCGAAAATCTCGGTGAGGGACCTTGATAAACAATTATTGTGCCGAAAGGTATGACAGAGTCAAGCTGACATGTGTCCTAGTCACTGGTCATTCCTAAAACCTATAGCTGTTTGGATTACTTGGACTTAGATTTACCAGAACCAGAACAGTACACTGAAAATGACAAGAACCTCTGGACATGTACTTATTGTTACTTTCCGTGATCGTTGTAGTTTTTTGTTAAAAATGGAGAGCGTTTGTATTTGATTCAACAGTTATAAGTAAGAGGCACAGCGGATTGAAAAAATGATTTGGATTTCTTGTAGAATTATTCGGCAATCATTTTTAGACACGCCGCGGCCGGCCCCCACAACTTGTTACCGGACTACATAAGTACGTGTATCATCAGTCTGGATTTTGAGACTAGCTTGAGGGAGTCATACATCCAGACAGATAGACGCTCGAGCAGGAACTTCGTCTGATGGTTTTTTCACCATCTCCATTAGCCACCTTCACTACGGCAAGAATGGTCAATCCGACCGGGAATACTGCAAAAATGCTGTCAGGATTCAATTTATTTACTGAATTGGATCAGTATTCCTGACAGTATCCTCACAATGTTTCCCAATCGGATGATTCTTGCCCACTGAGTGGTTAGTAATGAATATGCACTCCATTTCAGAACAGTTATGGCTAGGGCTTCCATTGACAATGCCATAATACAGTAGCGCCCTTGAGCCTCTCAAAGCTGTGGCTTTGGACTCCGAGTCCAGCGCTATCTTTCCTTCCTTTCCTTTCGATTCCAGGTCAGTCGTCACTTCTCGAATCTCAATCAGATAATTAGACTAAATCATTGATTTTGCCACAAATAGATACTTCAAGTATGCGTCTCTTGAGCACGAAGACCTTCAAAGTCCATATATTCGACTCCAATATTCCCAGATATGCCATAATCTCCCATACCTGGGACGCAGAAGAACTCACATTCCAAAAAATTCAAAATCTCAAAACTGCGAAACTTCATGTCGGCTGGAAGAAGGTCGAGGGTGCTTGTAGTCGTGCTCTGGCATTCAATTTCGAATGGATCTGGATAGACACTTGTTGTATCAACAAAGAGAGCAGCTCCGAGCTCTCAGAGGCACTCAATTCGATGTTTGTGTATTACTCTGGCTCGGCCGTCTGCTATGCATATTTGTCGGATGCCTCACGCAAGGAAGATCCAAGGGACCCGAAATCAGGATTCAAGAGGAGTAGATGGTTTCAGAGAGGTTGGACACTGCAGGAGCTACTCACCCCTTCGAACGTCGTCCTTGTGGACAAAGATTGGAGAGAGATAGGCACTCGATATAGCTTACGGGATGCCATCTCTGCGATAACCATGATCCCTGTCGAGGCTTTCGAGGGCAGGAGAATAGACACTTTTAGCATTGCTCAGCGGATGTCTTGGGCTGCTTTTAGGGAGACATCGAAGCCGGAGGATCTGGCATATTCTTTGATGGGAATCTTTGGAGTCCATATGCCTCCAATTTACGGTGAAGGCGGTACCAAGGCGTTTATTCGACTTCAGCAGGAAATAATCAAGGTCTCTGAAGACCGCAGCATTTTTGCATGGGTTGCACGTCCCTCTTGCAACGAACCACGCGGACTTCTGGCCAAATCTCTTGACGAGTTTAGGTACTCTGGAGACATTGGGATTTCCGAATCCGTAAAGGGTTCATACTCTTTTATCAACAACGGTCTGCAAATCAAACTCCCCATGATGCGTCATATACCTAGTGCTGGCTCCGAAGCTAACTCACCCGATGTCCAATTCATGGCATTGTTGCTTTCAGTCGGCGCGAAGGATCAAACCCACATATGCCTTTATCTTAGTCCACTCGAGACCGAGGGACAATTCATTCGGTGCCGTCCGAGTGAGATGCCACGACTCAGTCGGAACCTCGAGCAGCTGAAACTGCGCGATGTTTTTGTAAAAGAGCCGAACCAGCCGTGGAGGGAGCGGACGTTATCAAAACCTGGTCAAGCAGAGCACCGAATCGGGCTCCGTCTCACTCCACCTGCTCGAAGTTCATTCAAGCTCGACTCTAGCACGGGCGCTAAAATCAATGAAGAAGATAGGATCATGACCATCCCCAAAAATACCGAAGCCGATCTGCTATACAAAGATCAGGACAGAAGGAAAGCCTTCAGAGTCATCGTGAACTTTGATGCAGATAATCAAACTAAAGTTCAGCTCACTATATATCGCAAGGTTGGCGACCAATGGAAAACCTTCGATGACTCCGACTCGAAGGATCAGAACTCGTACAAAGATAGGATCCTCAAACCCTTTCCCGATAATTCACGCATGTCTTTGTCCGTTCAGAAGACAGGAAACTTGGATCCCGGATATCTGATCATCGATTATCTCCCTAGCGACTCCGACGCGATGCCCTTCAGTGCAAAGCCGTTAAAACGTCCTAAAGCTGGGATCATGGTCGATTTCCCAAACACAAAATTTGACTTACAAGAAACTTTTCCTCCCGATTTCTACCAGAAAAGATGGGGAGAGGGAGAGACTTGGATTTCCATTCCTGATGGTACGGATTCTCCAGGAAGGTTCCGGGTACTTACCTTCCGGGAAAACTTGCTCAGACCTAATAAAATCATCTACGTGGTGATTGGTATTGGACGAGTCTCCTCGTGGACCGACATCTTATATGGAAATGACGACGGGGTGGACAGAGGAGAAAAGATTTGGAAATCCTATCTCGATTCGGGTTCGAGAGCGGAGAAACGCCAAACATCAGCATCCGTTACCCTACGTTCGCCAGTCCCGGGGAAGGACCTTGAGAAACAATTATCATGCACTGCCACTGTCGAAAGGTATGACAAGGTCAAGCTGACATATGCAATTTCCACCGTCCCAAAACCGGCAAAGACGAAGGCTCGAATCAACCATAGGGAAATGTAACTGTTTGCTGAGGAGAGAAGGGGGAGTTACTCACAAGGTCACTGTGTCACAAGTATACAAGTACAAAGTATCCATTGCCTTGCAGAACAAACACCACCAATTAGTGATGTGGCTAAGTCGGTTGACCGCTTTTAGTAACTCGGCCACAACTGCGTCTTAGCTAGTGTTGCCACGGCTCGGCTAAGCTTGGCTAAGCCAACGAGCCAAGCTTAAATTTAGCCGAGCCACGCCATTTGCTCGGAGCCAGCTCCAAGCTGGCTTGAGATGGCTCAGCCATGGCTCCTTGCAATTTTTGAAAATATTGATAAATACTATAAGGTAGAGTATGCTATGTATGCTATGTATGTCTAGAAGCATACAAGAAATGAATTTATACAGAGAAAAGCGAAAGTAATATCAAGAGCGACAAATTTTCACTGTTGATGTTGTGATGTCATAAAGATGCCATTTTAGGCGGTTTCCCCAGGCAATGTCAATGAGTCTTCCTAGTACCCTTTGTCACCCCGAGAACGACTTGGGAAGGTTCCTGTAGTCTTGCAAAGTCATATGCACTCTTAAAAACTCAAAGCCATCGAGGAATTAGGCAGTAGTAAAAATGACCAGCGAGCCATGGCTCCAATGGCTTGAGCTGGCTCCGGAACCAAGCCATGTCAAAAAAGCCGGCTTCGGGCTCCGAAGCCGAACCAAGCCGAGCCGTGGCAACACTAGTCTTAGCTACCTTTTTCGACTCACCTTTTTCCTGTCGACTTTCTCCACTTTGTAATACGGTATCACTACGAGCAAGGTCTCTGCCGACGAAGTCAGCCCTTTCCCTAGTAAAAATCTACTCTGGAAATGACAGAAGCCTCTGGACATGTATTATTACCATCGTCCATAATTATCTGTATAACATAACCTCATCTCGCTTGCTACCTTGTAATTTTTGAAGATGAAAAGAGAGTTTATGTTTGACTAAAAGGCGTTGGACGTCGACATCGACGCGCCCCTTCAATTTCTCTCGATTTCTCTCGTTGTAGCTTGCTAGTCTGCGGCGTGGATAAGTACTGCATTCTAGAAATTGTAGGTTTTAGCCGCTGAAGATGTTTGACCGGTGGTGATCCGCAATGCCAAAGAAAGGATCCATTGCGAGTGATCATGGCGGCTTTGTCCAGGCCCTCTCCGACCACAATATGACACGAAAAGGAGTCGGTAAAAAGTACGTTTCATGCCCTTGGATTCTAATAAAGAACAACATCGAGGAGGGGCAATTCAGGGGCCTGGACATTGACGGGTGTGATGGGCGTCGGACAGAGATCAATTCTATGTTTAGATGCCATGGCGGCCTGACATGCCCTCGTCAAAATTTGATTGGCTGTCACAGGGACCCTTTAAAAGGATCACGCTGCCAAAATTTTCTTTCCTTCCCATCTTCCCAACTTTTTTCAGTTGAACCCCCCACTGTCGTTTACTCCCTTCGCCTTCGACCGCCATGGTTTCTGGTCTCTTCATCGCTTTGGCAGCTTCTTCCTATGCTGCCGCCCAATCTTTCGTTTCTGACCCCCTCATTGACAAAGTCGTCCCCTACACTGCCATTCCTTACCAAGTCGACCAACACACCGCTGACCGTGGTCCTCAACACGGGTACAACATTTGCAACTCCACCACCGAGGGCCAGAGCTCTCTGTGCCAAACTGGATTCGTGAACCACCTTGACGGTACGTGCTTTTTGGTAGTTTTCTCTTTTTTTCTCTATTGACACTTGTGATTCTGCGTCGTCCGCCTCTGCTTAGACTTCTGCCTCTTCGCACCTCCTGAACTTTCTACCATTGGTGATACCGAGGGTATTGAAGTCGCATACTGCACCAAGCCCGGCAGGGGTACCCGTCTCATCCCTGAAGGCACCTTCAAGGGTGTTCAACTCGTCAAGAGTCCTGGATACATTCAAATCGTTGGATTCATTGATCAGACTAAGCTCAACATCCAACAAGGTGACTTTGGTGGTGAACTTGACTCTGGAGGTCAAGACGGTGTATGTGCTGTCCTCTTATATCCTTGTTGTTCCATTTTCCTGACTTGTCCCTCCCTGTCTTGCATAGCGTGGTAACCCTATTGGTGGTCTCGTCTACTCCAACAACCTCCCTGGTAGCAGCGGTAACGATTCCTTCGTCCAATCCAGGCATTGGACTTTGTAAGTCCCTTCACTCTTACTCCTCTTCCCGCTCAATTTCCTAACTTTTCCAACCCTCAGCTTCATCGGTGGAGACCAATTCTGTCTCAAAGTTTGTGACTCCTCCAACCCCAATGCCGGTCATCTTTGCGAACACATCTACGACCGTATCGGCTGTGCCTACAACGCCCCTAACAACGCTCAACAAAACGTTTTCGAATCCTGTGAAGGTGAAGACATGATGCCTGTCGGTACCTACGTCTCCGGTGGTCAAACTCTCACTTGGACTCAACCTCCCGAGGGTGTCGAACCCGTTCCTCCTTACACCCCTACCCCTGCTGCTTCCAGCAACTGTGTCAGTTTCCAATCCGAGTCTTTGTTTGCGGCGATCGCTAGTGTGACCGCTAGTGTTTCGGAGAGTGCTTCCGCTTCTACGATTACTAGCACGAACTCTAATGGTCAGCCTACGACTATCACTCGTTCTGTCTCTTCCTCTGCTCGTGGCTCAGGATCGGGGACTGCTTCTGCCGCTGGCGCTGCCAACACGAATGACGGTGTTCGTGCCATGGGTATCTCGATCGTTGCTGGTGTTTCAGGTGTTTTGTTGTCCGCGTTGGTGTTTGCTTAATTTGATCACGGACCCCCTTACCTTGTGGACTTTAGTAAAACGGAGTGTTTTTTTGTCATTACGATCATTTGTGACGTGACTTGTTGTGCTTTGCCTTATAATATCCCCCTTTTGTTTTTCTCTCTTTCTATTTTCATTCTGTGGGTTTGTTGGTTTTTTGACCAGTCCCTTCTATCATCGTCGGTAATTCTGTTGTAAACTGAATCTGACTGATTGATAGTCGTCTTTTAACATAGTTACCTTGACTCTCATCACTCACGATGCATTTTGATGGATTCTAGGCGTTCAAACATTCATGTCTTTGGTCCACATCTAGTGTATGTATCGAGGGTAATTCTAATACCAAAATCCATACCGGGTTACTTCCACGGTCGACGCATGCAGGGGTACTTTATTCAAACATAAATTACTGGCTGCTTAGCGACGAATGCGCTTTTTTGAGAGGTCGAGTCCAACGCGTTCTCAGGCATGATTCAGTCTCCTTTGTTCTAGTTTCTTGTGGACCTTTGTGTCCTTGATTTTGATTGCATACCGTTGTTGGACCGTTGGACTCCTTGATCTTGATCATATACCGCTGTTGGACTGTCCAGTGTCGGACTCTTAAGCGTTGAACGTTATAGCTTGAAGGGTGGATGAGTTGTTTGTTTGTCTAAGCTGTCACTGAGCGCTCTAGCTCGAGTACGTTTGTCTGAGATGATAATTACTCCTAACAGCGGTTCTTCAGACCCAGTAGGAAGTTAGGTCATTTCTAAGCTTTTTTGAGCATTTAAATGCACAGAAATGTTTAAAATGTTAGTTGGGCATTTAGAGCCATTTTCGTAAATTTACGAGCATTTAAATGTACAAAAATGATATTGTGAACATTTCTGGGCATTAATAAAATAATATTAATCCCGTTCCCATATCCCTCGTGCTGTTCCGCCTCCTTCTCGTTCCCTCGTTCCCTCCTCCCATCCGATCGCTCGTTTCGTTCCGGTGATCTCTCGTTCCGTCTCATTCCCTCGTTCCATTCTGCCATAACCCTACCCAACTTCTGATAACATGAAAAGACAAATTGATACTGTACATGACAAAAAGTAAGTTATAAAATGTCAAGTCCTCACAATGGCAACGTTTGCGTACCTTCTGAGTCCAAATAAATATAGGCGGGCAAAGCATATCATAGTGGTGATCCGAACACGGCAGGCCTGCATTTGTTATTAGTGAGTACCCGCCGAAAATGAAATAGCGTCAACAGCCATTTGACTCACTCTATGCGTGGCTATATGCGCGTGTAGATGGTCCTATTGGAATAACGATCAAACAGGAGTGCACGAGGACAATGGAGAATGAGTAGTACTTTAAGTAGGTATACGCACTCGGATCAAATCCATGGGAAGTCGGCGCTGCGACTCGGCACGTCTTGTGTCGCCTTGTGAAGTAGATTTTAAGTAAAGTACAGAGAATAGTTGAGGAAAGTGACAAGAAAATGACTTACACAACTTAGGGCAATTGGACAATGGTAGTGGTCA
This sequence comes from Dendrothele bispora CBS 962.96, assembly GCA_004369135.1. NCBI lineage: Eukaryota > Fungi > Basidiomycota > Agaricomycetes > Agaricales > Dendrothele > Dendrothele bispora. Next base: position 15,036 of record ML179199.1, on the reverse strand, counting down.
TAGAGAAAGCGGCGACACAGACTGTAAGACACATCGGAACGCTTAATGTAGGCTGGCGGAGTATGCCGGACGCAAACAAAGTTGAGAAGGGGATCGCAAGAAAGAACTCGCAAATAATAGAATTGAAGTTGGCCTTCAAAATATTCGTTTGGGAATTCTAAACCGATGTGTCTCTTATATAAATCCTAAAAATAGACTAGTAGTTAAACACAATATGGGTCTTAGAAAATTTGCATGAAATGCACAGAAATGCACAGAAATGAAATAAATGCCTAGAAATGCGTGGAAAAAACCTGACTTCCTACTGGGCTTCAGACTCCACCCTGACATGGAACGTGGAGATCCCAAAGTTAGTTTTATGACTTTGTGTCACCCGGGGACAAACTTCAACCACATTTGAAAAGTACATGCCCGCTATATAACTCATATGCTTGCAACTTTGAAGTCGCTATTGTTAGTGAGTAAGATAGTGGGATAGGGCAACGTAAACTGACATTGGGGACCCGCTGAGGATGCAGTCCGGGATTCACGAATCATATAGAAACTTTGTTGAGGCTTTTACATGTACATGTCGACATACATTTGAAACCCGTAAGGCCATCCTATAGATCCTCGATCAGGCCCAATCCAATCAATGTCATTCTCCAGAAGATGTTTGAAGACGAGCATTAAGCTGCAAATGTTTGCCAAATGGTCAACCATTTCATGCGAAGTCATGAACCAAAGATGTGCTGATATTCGTTGATACGACGATGTGAGATACGCTTCGCGAGGTACTACCAGAATCCTCTCTAAAATTCATGACCTGGTTGAGCCTTCATGACCATGGAGTGGTGGAACTCGGAGAAATGGCTGTAGATAACGACGGAAATTCCCCAGAGCTATAGAATAAATCCAATAGCCGTTGTCGGACTGTTTGTCAAAAACCCTGACACTGCAGCCTGCTCTGGCTCTATGAACTGGAGAAAAACTAGCAAGTTACTGAACCTAAAGCCGAAGTATGTTCGCCGAATCCGCACAAACAGGTCTAACCGACTATTCATCGAGTTTCTTCGTATGAGATTTCAGAACTCAACGTCGACAGCCTAGCAACCCCGTCACTTCATAATGCGTGACGCGCATCAATTGCAAGTTGGAACGGTTACATCCTCACTCTGAACCTACATGTTGGCACGAGCGAACAATATTAAAGCCTCAGTGTCAGTCAATACAACATCGACAGAGATATAGATCGATCTACGCATCGTGTAGCTTCACTACATCCTTTCTCTGGCCTCTGCTGAGTCGGCGCTCGCGATCGTTCCCTAGTAAAGTGAGCATTATGTTCTGACAACGAAGCTCGATACTTATCTTAGGTAGTAATCCTTGCAGCCACTGGACGCTACATCATGCGCTTATTGAGCACAAAGACTTTCCAGCTCCAAGAGTTTTACACCGATGTTCCTCCCTATGCCATCTTATCCCACACTTGGGGAAAGAGAGAAGTCACTTTCCAGGACATGCAAAATGTCGACTCGATCAAAACTCGTGAAGACCTTCAAACAGGCTGGGACAAAGTCAAAAAGGCATGCGAGCACGCTCAAAACTACTTGTTCGAGTGGATTTGGATCGATTCGTGTTGCATTAATAAGGAAAGCAGTGCAGAGTTGTCGGAGGCCCTCAACTCGATGTATCAGTACTACGAGGACGCCGAGGTCTGTTATGTATACTTGTCCGATGTTTCGGGTAAAGAGGACCCCCGAGACCCCAGCTCTGCATTCAGAGTCAGCCGATGGTTCAAGAGAGGCTGGACTCTGCAAGAACTGCTTGCCCCTTCGCATGTCGTATTTTTAGACGAGGACTGGGCAGACTTAGGCACCAGACAGAGCCTCAGGGATGCCATATCTGCCATCACTCTGATTCCGGTCGAGGTCTTTGAGGGTAAAGACATAGCTGGGTTCAGCATAGCTCAGAGAATGTCATGGGCTGCTTTCAGAGAGACCACAAGACCGGAGGATCAGGCGTATTCGTTGATGGGAATATTCGGGGTCAACATGCCACCTATTTATGGCGAAGGAGGTCCGAAAGCGTTCATGCGACTCCAACAAGAGATTATCAAAATTTCCGATGATCGCAGTATCTTTGCGTGGATGCACCCGCTGAACAGACGGAATTGCGAGGTCTTCTAGCTAGATCTCCTTATGAGTTCAGAGCGTCGGGTGATGTCGGTGTGTCTGCAACTGTTCCGAATGTTCAACATTCTCTATATTCTTTTGGCAACAATGGATTGCACATACATCTTCCACTTGTCCCAGTTTGGGGTGGTTCCATGGCATTTCTTGCACCATTGCACTGTGTTTCCAAACGGGATAACAGACACCTCTCAATTTACCTTGTTCGAATTGAATTCGAAGGAGAACGATATGTTAGATGTCATCCTTCCAAGATGGTTCTCAGCAGTGCACCTCTGCAAGACTCGTTAATGCGCTCTATCGTTGTTAAGGAAGTTTTAGCGCCTAGAAAACCAAAACATAAGCAACAGTCGTACTCCACATTCAATTTCCATATTAGGTCTCATCCATCCGCCAAAAGCTGCTTTATTCCATTTCAATCTATCTGTGATTCTTCCAACTCGGACACTTTCTATGAATTCCAAGAGACACGGCGCATCGAAATTGCATCTTATTCCCTTACTTTGCCCAAAACGGTCTTTTTGAAGTATTACTTCCTTGATAACTCTTCCGACATTCTTGAAATCTTTTATCTTGTAGTTGGCAATAGGAAGGGTATCCCATTCTGTGCGCTCCTGAAGGATATAGAAACAGAGGACACAGAACATCTCTTCCCGTCGTTGATGACTACGGTTGCGAACGTAGATGCAGGAGATAGAATGCAGTTGCCTTTGAATAACGGCGGTCTAGCTTCTATTGCTCTCCAGAGAAGCACCCCAAACACAATGATCCTGGAATTAGGCTACTCTCCGAAAGATCGCTCTAGAGATCCTCTCTGGTGTACATGTAGTGAACGTCTTGAGGATTTCCGCGGGTCAATACCATCCCCGAAGCTTGGATTTCTTGTGCCGACGTTCCTCTATGAACTTGAAGGTCCTTATACATTATCTCTCCGATCAATATCTCCCCTCGACTTCTCTAGCAAAACATATGACGACCAGATGTATGTTTCTATGCCAGAAAGTAATGGTATCACGTCTTTTGCGTTTCGTGTGTTCACATATGCGTGGAGAGATACCGCCAATAGGTGTTCTGAAGAACATCTAGTTCATATCGCTGTGGGCCTTGACGGGCCTCTTCCATGGATTGACATCATATCCGAGCTAAAAGCAGGTGAAGAGATATGGAAATCTTATCACAATTCAACACAACACCTCCGAAGCTCGGCTATCTTGAATCTGGACGGGCAAGAACGCAAAGCAATAACGATAATTGCTGAGGAACGAACCAATCTTCAACTAGGCTCGCATGTTCTCCGTTTCAAAGCTCTTCATTGTCATCGGAGTGTGGACCTGCTACCATTCAAGCCTCCACCAATTGAGGCACCCGCCCAACGACTAAATCATTCTAGTATAGTTATTGACTCAGTGCCAAAACCATCTAGTATGCGCCAGTATTGCGAGACTCATATCTGTATTACGACGGCAATCGAGTCCTTGCACCTTCTCTCCTCTCGAATGCAGTCTCAAGGCATCGATGTTACTCAGATAAATGCGCTTTCACCCCTCAGAAAATTGTCCCATTCAAAAACTTGTACAATCTGTGGAACCGTGGACACTCGAGATATCCTACCAGATAGCGCCAACTCCCGTACCGATACCAGTGACACCATTCAGTAGTACATGTATCATTTCACGAAGTTACACGTTCTGTATAGTAATAGGAATTGAAGTCCAAGCCATCTTTCCAAGCTCTTTTAATAACCTCAAGCGAGGTATCGAAATCTCAAACCAAAACAAGTCCACTGAGTTAGAAACGCCAAAAACAATCATCGCTAGTATCCACCCCGGGCCGAGACGACCAATTTCAAATCGCTTCAGGCTTTCACGACATGAGTCACTTCAAGCTCTCTTTATCATGTCCCGACTGACTCGTGCCTTCCGCTTTGTATACCCTGGTCGAGTCCTTTCTATGGGACGTCTGTTCGCGGGATCTCGTACAAACCATTCCCTCCAGATAAAATCCCTATGCCACAGTCGCGGCCCAAGAGTCGATTGCGCATCTTAGCTACGTCGAAAACATGTATTTTCATGCTCTGTGTCTGCTCTTCTGGTGTTTGCACGTTCTGATGGGCGACGTGTATTGGAGCTGCCCTCCGGCCGTTTGACTATGGTCCCGTCATCTATACACTCCAAGACGAGGCTGAACTCCCTGAAGGCATCAAATCTGTCATGGTGAGGCATCCCCTCGATGAAGGCATTCCGGGGACTCCTCTTCCGAACAAACGTGACTTCGATGAATTTACGACCGGTGAGTTTTATTTCCCTCCAGACCAGTCGTCATCGAGCACTTCGAATTCGAATAGCATGAATGCTAAATAGTACAAGATTGCCGTTACCTCTGTGAGGCTCTCTTCCAGTGTCGCTCTTATTTTCATAGATGATAACGCAACGATTAGAGCATCGTCTCCCGGTCCCTGCTCTTCATAGCACCCTGCTCCTTAATAGTATCAACTGTCTCCATATGGGTGAATCTGCAGTGTTCTTCAACCGGCATCTGGAGGAATTGGACGTCGATACAACTAATAGTGAACAGGTGTTTAATTCGTGGCTGAAACCCTAACCCCCAGCACTGGCATACACGTAGGTTAATCTCTCAATCATGGACCGTCGTTTTGGGGCAACTAATTGTTGTTTTTAACGCGCGATTATAAGTAGGTCTGCCGACAGGTGATGTGATGGCGACTTTGGAACCCTTCCGTTCTAGTTTAATCCTGATTACCACCTTAGCTCATATGTGCGTCCTCTATTTCTTAACGACCTTTCAGTAAACACGCAAGCTAATCCCCTCGTTTCCGAGCAACTCATTGCTGTATTACTTGACGCGCGACTATGTAGGTCGTGACTTTAGAGCCTGGTGAATCTTTTCATTCTAGTTTGATCCGTATCGTCATCTTAGCCCATATATGCGTTTTTTAATGTCCAGAGCTTCGCTTCGCTTCGAATATCTTACTGTGTGCTCGATTAGCTTTGTGCCACTCCGACACACGAACGATTAGTCGTCTTGCGTATAGTAATTTGATATCGATCGATATATCCTGTTTTGAAGAAATAAGACGCTACGGAACGAGGCCCCGGACTGAAGATGACAAAAGGGAGATCATCCTCGAATGAAAAAAAAAAACACTGCTTGGTTAAAGTACGTTGTATTCATTGTACGACTGAATGTATATTTGTTTTGTTACGGCGTACAGGTCCGGGTCGATCGTTTGTAAGGTTGGCAAAGACTGTCCAAGCTCAAAGTACCATTTTATAGCTAGTCCGTAACTTGATTATCAATGTGATGCACATGAGCATTCGCTCACACTTAAGATACAGAAACCAAGAGATAACGAAGAAAACAACGAAAACCAACAAAACACGAAAGCCTGCAAAACACGGAAACCGACAAAACGATGAAAACGAAAACAATGGAAACCGAGAAAACAACTTGAATGAAAACTGAGAAGAGCGAGAAAAAAAGTGTGAGAGAAGACTACTATGAAAGAGCACCGGTGAGTACCTTTCAGCCTCCGTTGTTGGAGCTTGTGTGAGACCCTAACGCCATATGATTCAGAGTGGGAAGATTGTTACTAACCCAATCCGGATAGTCGCTGAAGTCGGGTTGTGGCCACTCTCCCAATACCTTCTTGTGAATTTTTTTCACGTGTCTTTTCAATGTGTATGGTGTGGTGGTTCTGAACGGACACGGTGTTGGTTCCTCATCCTCCTTTTTCTCCTCTAACTCTTGACAACAAAATGGTTTGACATGAAGACGTGACCATATATGATCTGTAAATCAAGCCAAAAACATTCAGCTGTCCACTGAAAGCAAGATCAAAGATAGAGCGATTTACATTTCAAGTTGTGACTAGCGGTAAATTCTTGTCCACAACTTCTACACGTGAAAGGTCCCGGAGATGCGTTGACTTGATCTGGCTCTAGTGGAACTTGAGTTTTGACAGCCGAGTCGGCACCCGGTCTCTGGATCTGCGAAGACTCGATATCCGAGTCGATGGTCGAAGGTACAGACGGACTCGACTGTAGACAATTTACTGGAAACTCCAGGGATGTTCTCGAGCATTACTCACCATGTGTTTATCTTCGTTAATCAAGTGGTCTTGTAGTATCTGATCAATATTTCCACCTGATCCTCTCTTGTCGCCACCTTCAAATGGAAAGCTCTCTAAGAAGAGTTGAAGGACCTGTGGATCTAGGGGGAGAAATGTGTTGGGGATAGCAACTGTGGAAAAGAGATCAGGAGTTGTGGGGGAGGGGCCAGAAGTTATGGGGGAGATATCCGGAGCCATGAGGGGAGGGGGGAGGATACCAGAAGTTGGCAATACAACAGAGACAGTATGAACGGCAGACATAGCCATATCATCGACAGGAGCTGTGTTTATCTCCAGACCAGCGAGATGACCAGTTGATACGAGTGACCCATGAGTCTGTGCTTGTACTACTGGACTTTAAGCAAAAAAAAAAAACTTTGGATTGATCATGCTAAACTTACCATTGGTGCACGTAGCATTCGTCCCATTCCATGAACCGAGCTCTAAATTGGTGCTGAAATTGGCATTCGAGTTGTCATTTGTGTGTACGTTGCTACCAACTTCAGTGGTAAAATTGGTTTGGCCATAGTGATTCAGAGAAAGAGGTCCTGTCAGGGAGCCGTTCTGAATACTAGATGGCATAGGTTCTTGGTTGCCGACTACATCTCTGGTTTTAAAACCATCAAGAGACAAGGCATACCTACAGGTGAAGAAAAATATTATGAGCAGTGGGAAACACCATACGGCTATTGGGAAATGCATACATGAGAGCTTGCCAATCTTTGTCGTGATTTATGGGAGTGGACATCTAGAGGAGAGATACGAGGGTGAAGAAATTGAAGCCCTTGGTCCATAGCTGTAATTCTTATATACAATGAATCCCCTGTTGCTGTTGATCCAGGAGAGGTGCTGATGGATGGATACATTAAGGAAATTTGAGATCCCTGTCGCTCCTAGTCTCCCGCAGACAGACTATCGAATAGGTGACGATATGATCCACATGGTCCATGGATGTATGTATCGGAGCGACATACAGTGAGTCCGACTTGCTGCGTCATAAAGTAAAACGGGGAAATTCAATCCGAACACGACACAACGCATAACATCAACGGGAGCTCTTAATACTTATTTGGTCATGGGATCAAGACGCAGTCGTCAGAAGGGACTCCCTTTCGAGAGAAGTATTTGGGTGGGGTTAGTGCTACTTACCCAAATTGATGGAAAATAAGTATGTAAAAGTAGCCTGGTTCTTTACATGGCACTAGGACAGCACACACCATTAATCAGTCTCTCCTCAGAGACAGACAACATGGCGATGACTGAAGTCGATGTATGGTAGTTTGTTATTGACGACGCTGCGTTTGGGCACTTCCCGCCAAAAATTCGACATAGACTTTGCATTGACTCGTCTTGAGTCAAGTGACACATATTAACATCATGCTGCCGTGTTTAGCAAGCTCTCAAAGATGTTTTCAAGCACCCAAGCCGTACTATGACAAGATTAGTGATCCAATTTTATGCCAAGTTCTGCGCCAGGGTTTTGCAAACAAGGTTCCTTCAGGTGCGATGCGAACGACGGAAGGAAGCTGAACAAGTCCGATATTCAAAACCTGCAAGTTTTGGACAATAGCCGAGGATGACGCCATTGAGATCTGAGCAAAGTCGAGGTATTTTGCCACGAAACTCTAATTAGAAGCAAAAAAGAGGAGATGGTGGCTCAAATAACTAGTGTGGGAAAGGGGCGGAATTGAAAAAATAATTGGGACGGACTTGGTTAACGGGGGAGGTCCTTGTTTTATTGAGATTTGAATTTGGTAGGAATATCGAGATCGGATTTCTAGTGCCTAAGCTCCAAAGGGGTTCAAATTTTTATAACCGGATGTTAAGGACCTGACGCCTGAAGGCCTGACGGCTTGAACCCTGATTATCCCCATAGAGGTCTGATCTCAAAATCGCGGGTCTGGGGTTTTTTTGTCCGGACTTTTTTTTGGACACTTTCTCAAAAATCTGTCCGGATTTGCGATATCACCTCCGAAATATTCGGACTACCGATCAAAGATACATAGAAAACTACTCAAAATTCCGCTGTGTTTCCTTGAGTCCTCTGTCCTTTTTGTAAATCTCCGAGAACTGCTGATCAGTTGGAAATTGAGTCAACATTTCGCAGTCGAAATTGAAGCACAAACGCTCTCGAAAAATTTGAACATGTACTATTATTATATTGATATGTACATTGTCCTGCATCTAGTTTCGTCAGTTGCTTTGACCTGCGAGTGGCTATTGTCCGGACCGTGAACAAACTTGGCCGATGACCACAACATTTGTCCGGACTGTGATGGTTGAATGAATGGTTCCCCCGCGCCCACGTTTTTCGTTCCTACTTCGATCGAGAGAACAAGTTCGCTGTCTCCGCCGTCGAGCCATAAACACTGCATACGACAACAAGCGTAAATGAGCCAATAGTAGTATGCAGTTGTGGGACCCCCAGTTTTTCCGTACACCGTCTCAGTTGAACATCAAGCAATTTCGATTTCAACAACGGAGACTCTACAATACGGGAGAGACTGGCAGACAACCAATACAAGGGAAAGATGCGAAAACAGGCATATCACGGTATGATACTGAAATGGAACCTTCACCAGTAGCAACTCCTATCCGTGGATCTTGCTAACTTACACATATTGGAGTGTTATCTTTACTTTGCTCATCGTCATCTTGGCCTCAGTCTACCACTTGGTTGTCGTATATATAAAAGACTGACTGTTGCTTGTGCTCTGAATACGTGTTGTTGTACATGATTCCATGAAGGATGACTGTTTAACACCATATCAATAATCAAAGTGAGGGTTTGTTATTCGCACGTCCGAGTCGGCCCCAGGATTTATTCCCACGGCCAGATCCCTTCGAATTCATCCTCGCCGTCAGCAACTTACAAAGCTCAAAGCCACCGTCAGGCTACCTGGCGTGCACTTCGCTGTATCAAGAATGATGTGCATATTCTCACGTGCTCATTGGTCCGCCAGGTAAGGTTATATTGCTTGCCTATGAGGCCTAGTGATTCACATAGCGCAAGAGTAGATTTACCGGGAGCACAAGTAGCGGTGTAGTTGAGGATAAATATAGCCATGGATGAATGCCTCAATGTTCTCAGCTATCAGTAAATTAGCAAGTTTATATTATAGTACAGTATAGAGTACTTACATAGCTCTATGTTCTCTATGTCAGCCCAGAATGATGCATAGAGGAAGGCGCCGCCAAAGGGGCACGTTTCTCTGTACTAATGTATAGAGAAAACAACGAATATTTCTATACATCACTCAATTTAGGTCTTATACTACAAGCTACTTGTTTTCAGAACATAAGGCGCAGCCAAATTTTTCACGAGCGCGTGAAATCTGACACAATGTTCCAGTTCAATCTTCCCATCCAATCTTCTGACAGTTCTGCCTCACTCAAATTTTATATTTTTACTTCCACTCAGTACATATCTTTTGCAATAATATATCCTTTCTGCTTCCCAATACTATCATCATATATACCTTGCCTAGTGTTGCAACGGCGCGGCTCAGAGCCGCAGCTTGAGCCTAGCCGAGCCTAAAAATTGCTAGCCGCTACACGTGATCGGCTCAGTGGCTCAAAATCATCGGCGCGGCTCATGACTAGGCTTTCAAGCCGCTTCAGCTGGCTCGAGCCGAGGAGTTAATACAGTGTGTGCGAGAATTGATGTCACCTGCCATATTTGGTAACTCCCCCTTTTCAACGCATTTTTTGTGGGTTCGTTGGCCTACATACTTTTTTTCAGGCCAGAATATGCTCCTCGTAAAATTTCGGCTCTTTTTACCTCACGTTGAAAGCTATATCGCAACAGGGACATACCTTAGAATACCTCTGGCACGACAAAATGGCAGAGTGACACAGCCATAACCTAAAAAGGAAAGTGACATCAATTCTCGCATATACTGTAATAATTGAACAGCAATTGGTAATTTCCCTGTGACGTAGCATGATGCCACGTCACGCCAAGTCTCATCACCTACTAACCCTTTTTTAGCGACTTGTTAAGTTCCAAGCCCATTTAGAAATTTTCAAAATTATTCATGCTCATACTACACTTAGCTGTATTTAAGACTAAAAAGCTAGAAATGAAGCATTGAAAAAATTGACGGTATAACGGCTCAAGCCGTGTTAGAGTCAGGAGTGATGAGCCGAGCCACATGATTAACTCGGCTTGGCGAGCCAATTTAAGCTGTAGCCGACTAAAAGCCGAGCCTAGCCGAGCCGCGCCTAGCCGTTGCAACACTAACCTTGCCATTGATAGATGAAGAAATGTACACTAGCAGCAAAAAATTATGACCCCCTTACCAAATATGGTATCTCACGACGCATTAACGCAGTCTTTCCTATGATAGTCTTCTCCGTAAACTGCCATCTGACTAACTGTTTATATAGTACATGCATACATATCCCTAAACTCTTCCATTCTCTAATCACATTATGACAAGAGCAGATTGGGCCGTGTTCATGTCTAGTTCCATCATAAACTTGGCATCAAATTAGCACCTCAGTCAAGAATCATGATTCTAGGATTCTATGCACACAACAAAAGTACACTGCTGGCTATCTTTAAACGTTAAACATTTGTTAAAAAGTAAGATTGTGTTCACTTCCATCGTCGGCTCTTTGAGTTGCTACGAAGCTATCCCATCCTTATCACCACCCGACTTATTTTCTTCTTGGGTACTCTCACCCATCTTCTCCCTCACTTCGTCATTGATATTGCCCTCCTGCGTCTTCTCCTCGTTCAATTCAACCTCCTCCCCCTTCTACCTCTTCGCTCTCATCGAAGGGTCTCCACAACCTGTGGACTCAGCAGACATGCAAATGTCAGATACTTAAGAGGTGTGCCCTCTGACTTCGGGCGATTTTCTGCTCCGCTTGCCGCTGTTGATCCTGTTTTCATCGTGAGTTAGTTACGATGTTATCCTGTATACGACCATAAACGCTTCTAAATTCCTCGTCCTGTTCTTCAGCAGCAGAAATCCCTCCCTCCTTCTTACTTGCTCGGTCGTATCAAAGGAAATGGGCCATTGCTTGCGCATGGCAAGTACGAGTAAACTGTGTGAACAATTATGAGGTAACGATAAGATAAGATTTTCCAAATGGAGAATACATGTGGGAAGCCAAGTTTAGTAAGGACGAGACCTCCGTAAACTCCGCGTAATGAGTCGGTCCGCTCCTTATCTCGGTCCTTCCCCCGCCTTCCCTACCTTCCTCTTTCCCCTGGTCATTCCATCTGACGAAAACAGAAGAAAAACAAAAAGATAATAATCGATTAATCCTCAACCTGAATGTCCAATCCCCCCAGATCCCCAAACCTGCTTGACCTCCATCACCTCTCACCCCGACATCGACGGTATCCGTATCCGTCTGGCCACCTATTGTCAACTCTTCATCACAATCCTCACTCTCGCTTTCGCTCCTCATCGAGGCATCTCTTCTTGGTGGACCGTGATCATCACTGCATTGGGTTTACAAATCACAGCGATCGTAGAGAGGAAAGAGCTTTCGTTGTATCATGCTTTGATCGTTACTTGGTTGACTTTTCCGGTGTTTATGATGACATTTTATTATGGGGTTTTGGCTTGGGAAAAGGAGGGAGGAGAAGCTTAAGGAGAAAGTGCAAGGGCAAGGAGGACAAGGGTCAGGAGAAGTGGTTATTGGGATGGTGTTGCATGGGTCGATTTTCGTTGGGTTGGATAGGTTTCATTCTTTCTTCGTTCATGCGTATATTGCATCTATCGGTTTCAAAAGATTTTAGATTTTCTTGTCTTCTTCAAACGTCAATGTCATTTATTGTCAAAATCCCTCTTTTGGTTCCGTAAAAACTAATCAAGTTTTTTTGCTTCTTTCCGTTTCCAAAACACAGGTTCTGTCTCTGGGTCTGGGGCACCGCGCCAAATCTCGGAGACGACACCTCATGTAACCCCGCCGTTAAATTTCGCTTTGTTTTCCTTTTAGGACCCAACTGGTAGCGTTCGAGGGTTCGCTTTTTTCGTCAGTAAGTGCTGCTTCTTTTCAAAGATCCGAGTCTACTTTGAAGTAAACATCGACTAACTACATAGTTCCCAACAGCGGTTCTCCAGACTCCACCCTGGCATGAAACGCGGAGATCCCAAGGTAGCTTTACGACCTTGTGTCACCCGGGGACAAACTTCAACCACAGTGAATAATACCATGTACCCCTACTAGAGCTCATGCTTGCCACTTTGAAGTCGCTGTTGTTAGTGAAAGGCAAGGTGAATTGACATCATTGGGGACCCCTCACAAATCATATAGAAGCTCCGTAGAGACTTTCACATGTACACACAGAACAAAGGCAAGTACTTATGATCGTTGAAAATAACGAACATTTGAAACCCGTAAGGCCATCCTATAGATCCTCGATCAAGGTCCAATTCATTCAATGCGATTATCCAGAGGATCTTTGAAGACGACCATTAAGCTACAAACAGTGTTTGCCAATCGGTCGACCACTTCATGTAAAGTCATAAACCAAAGATGTATTGACATTCGTTGATACGATGATGCGAGACACGCTTTGTGAGATACTGGCAGAATCACCTCTAAAATCCATGACCTTGTCGAGCCTTCATGATCATGGAGTAGTAGAACTTGAAAAAGTGGCTGCAGATAACGACGGAGATCCCCAGAGCTATAGAATTAAATCCTATAGCCACTGGCGGACTGTTTGAAAATCCTGACACCATGGCAGCCTGCTCCGGCCCTAAGTACTCTGAACTGGAGGAAAACCAGCAAGTCACCGAACCCAAAGCCGGAGTAGACTTGAAGTTCGCCGAGTCCGCAAACAGGTCTAACCGACTGTTCATCGAGTTTTTCGTACAAGTTTTCAGAACAAAAGGTAGAACTTGAACTCGTTAGCAACTTGTAACACGTCACTCCATAACGCGTCACGGTAACGCGTGATGATACGCTCAACTTGACAAGCTTCAGTGTCAGTCAAAAACATCGACAGAAATATACATCAATCTACAAGTCGTGTAGCCTCACTACATTCTTTCCCTGGCCTCTGCCCGTCACGGTTCCCTAAAGTGAGCACTACGCTTTGATAACGAAGCTCCGATACTGATCTTAGGTATACGTAGTAGTAATCCTTGCCACCGGACTCACGCTACATCATGCGGTTATTAAACACAAAGACTTTCCTGCTCCAAGAGTTCTACACCGATGTTCCTCCCTATGCCATCTTATCCCACACTTGGGGAAAGAGAGAAGTCACTTTCCAGGACATGCAAAATACCGACGCGATCAAAACTCGCGAAGATCTCCAAGCAGGTTGGAGCAAGGTCAAAAAGGCATGCGAGCACGCTCATAATTACTCGTTCGAGTGGATTTGGATCGATTCGTGTTGCATTAACAAGGAAAGCAGTGCAGAGTTGTCGGAGGCTCTCAACTCGATGTATCAATACTACGAGGACGCCGAGGTCTGTTATGTGTACTTGTCCGATGTTTCGGGTAAAGAGGACCCTCGAGACCCCAGCTCTACATTCAGAGTCAGCCGGTGGTTCAAGAGAGGCTGGACTCTGCAAGAATTGCTCGCCCCTTCGCATGTCGTATTTTTGGACAAGAATTGGGCAGACTTAGGCACCAGACAGAGTCTCAGGGATGCCATATCTGCTATCACTCTGGTTCCGGTCGAGGTCTTTGAGGGCAAAGACATAGCTGAGTTCAGCATCGCTCAGAGAATGTCATGGGCTGCTTTCAGGGAGACCACAAGACCGGAGGATCAGGCGTATTCATTGATGGGAATATTCGGAGTCAACATGCCGCCTATTTATGGTGAAGGAGGTCCGAAAGCGTTCATGCGACTTCAGCAAGAGATTATCAAAATCTCCGATGATCGTAGTATCTTTGCGTGGGTTGCACCCATTGGACAGACGGAATTGCGAGGTCTCCTGGCTAGATCTCCTTATGAGTTCAGAGCGTCGGGTGATGTCGGTGTGTCGGCAACTGTTCCAGACGTTCAACATTCTCTATATTCTTTTGGCAACAATGGGTTGCGCATACATCTTCCACTTAAGGCCGTCCCAGTTTCTTGGGATGGTTCCATAGAGTATCTTGCACCATTGCACTGTGTTTCCAAACGGGATGACAGACACCTCTTGATTTACCTCATTCGAACTGAAGGAGAACGATACGTTAGGTGTCATGCTTCCAAAGTGCTGCTCAGCAGCGCTCCTCCGGAAGACTTGTCCATGCGCTCTATCGTTGTTAAGGAAGTTTTAGCGCCTAGAAAACCAAAACATAAGCAACAGTCGTTTTCCGCATTCAATTTCCACATTCGGCCTCATCCATCCACCAAGAGCTGCTTTATTCCATTTCAATCCATTTGTGATTCTTCCAGCTCGGACACTTTTTATGAATTCCAAGAGACACAGAACATCAAAATTACATCTTATTCCCTTACTTTGCCCAAAACGGTCTTTTTGAAGTATTACTTCCTTGATAACTCTTCCGACATTCTTGAACTCTTTTATCTTGTAGTTGGTAATAGGAAGGGTATCCCATTCTGTGCGCTCCTGAAGGATATGGAAACAGAAGACACAGAGCATCTCTTCCTGTCGCTGATGAATATGGTTGCAAACGTAGATGCAGGAGATAGAATGCAGTTGCCTTTGAAAAACGGCGGTCTAGCTTCTATTGCTCTCCAAAGGAGCATCCCAAGCACAATGATCGTGGAACTAGGCTACTCTCCGAAGGATCGTTCTATAAGTCCTC
>ML179198.1:144193-168863 GCA_004369135.1 Dendrothele bispora CBS 962.96 | reverse complement strand
AACTGTGAATTCAAGCACGTATACCAGAAATCCAACCCTATGCAACTTATATGCACGTGTATCCTGTATATATACATGCGCAAAGATGTCCTTTTAAAAAGAACTTGGAAGAACGTGTTGGCAGCATTATACTTATCCGTATAATATAGAGTATACATACCACAACGATGTATGAATGCATTGTTTAGATAAAATCAAAAATTCACAAAATCCCCTCACCCTCTTCACCAGCGAAAAAGCTAATAGTCAATATTTTATATCTTATATTGTATCGTATCGTCCTCATCACATCACATCGCGTTTGTTTAATCAAATAATTACCTATCATCTCTCTGCAAAGACTCAAAACACACCAAACGAAGCTGACAAGATCATAACAACCATCATCATCATCGAGGAACCGACGAGAACAGTGGGTGCTCTAAAGCTAACAACACCGTTAGTCCCTGAATCTTTCCTCGTGTTCCCGTTCGCAGAGGAAGAGGAAGAGTTGGTGATAGCGTTGCCTGTTGAGATTTTTGAAAAGAAAAATTTGAGTATTTAGGGGAAAAGAAAAGGGATGAATGAACGAGGAGAGAGAAGAACTCACGTATAGAATCCAACAAGATATCGTTCACGTCACCTCCTACTTCCCACATTGCGAAACCTGCGAGACCTGTAGAGGCGATGAAGGAACCCTAAGGTTATACCAAAAAATCAGTGTCATTAACGAAAAATAAAATAAAATAAAACAATAATTTTGAAACCCAAGAAAAGAGAAAAAGAAACACAAATATGTACCTTAGCAGTAAACGACCTCGAATCATCATACGACACCATCGTCTCATTATCCATATTATACACGAACGACGTCTGACTACAATCGTCCCATCTATACACCATCTTTTCACCTTGTTGGACTTGTTGACCATTTGAATCAAGATAGCCTTGTTCGATCAACCCCCTAAATGCATACAAACCCCCAGCAATGACGTGGTTCCCACATGAGTCTTGACCTTCACCAGAGTCCCACTCGTCTCCGACGTGAGTGAGAGAGGGGTCATAAGGGGGGTAAGAAGCGAGTTGTTGGAGTTGGGCGGAAGTACTTGTTGAAGAGGATCCGGAGGAAGAGGAAGACGCTGGCGCTGACGCCGTCGATGATAGAGAGGAGGCCCGGGAGGACAATGACGATGATGAAACTGACGAAGAAGACCCAGATCCAGACCCAGTACCATTATTCACCATCGCATCCTGTTTCTTGACCACGAAAGAATGTCCATAAGCCGCTACACCCAACACGATCTTCTCTTTCGGAATCCCAGCGTCAATCCAGGCGTCTACACTCGTCTTTGCCGATCCTCGTTTTTTCCCTTGATTTCCTTCCCCATCCCCTACACACGTGTCGTCTAAAGCGGAATGAGGTCCTACGCGTGTTACGGATGGTTCGTTGGGTCCAGTTGAAAAGGCGTAAGGGACAGCGGGGTTCCATACGTCGTAGTTCATGATTTCGATGAAATCTAAGACATTTGAGAATCCTGAGAGGTAACCTGAAGGACCGATGGAAGGGTTGGCTCCGTAAGCGGAGGTACTGTTGGTAGAGTCACCTCCAGAGCTGCTAGTGAAAAAAGGAAGTGTTGGATGGGTTAAGGAAGGTGGAGGTGAAATAGTTGGTCTGAGTGAAGTTCCAGTTGTAGGGTTGGATGGGTACGGCGGCGGAGAGAATGAGAGAGGAGCCTCGGGGGTCTTGTCGGATTTGTTGGAGGTAGGTGAGGAAGTTGGGTACGTCATCTGAAGAGGGAGAGAGTGAGTTGCAGCCAATGCCTTGACGGTTTGGGAATTCCCAACTTTGGGGAGAAAAAAAGAAAACGACGTTTAGTATGTAACGTGATTGGGAGAAAGAGAAAAAGTGGTTGAACATGAACGACGCTCACTCGAAATCGAGACCGTCCAGTCCATATTTTTGTGCTAACGACAAGGTTGCATTGACGAAAGCCTGCCTTGATTCGTCACGAGCGACATTAGACGAGAAGAACCTGGACCCGGTCCATCCTCCTATTGAAAGGAGGGCTTTGACGCCATGTTGATGAGCGGTTTGGACGAACTGAGGAAGAAGCTGTTCGTCATCAGGGGTGAGGAGGAGAGTCGACGGGTCGTTGTCGGGGATCGCGAAGGCATAGGTCATGTGGGTGTATTTGGACCATGAGACGGAGGACAAAGGAATGTCGGTAGCGTGCCATCCAGTGTACCATCCTGTGAAGATGGCGCCCAGAGCGGGAGAGGGAGCGACGAGTAGCAACCAATACAGCTGCATCCTGGTGGAACAGAAAAAAGGAGTTGGGATCTTTTTTTTTTACATAAACTGCAACAACATATGATGCATGTCAGAAACGCGTTCGTTGGCGTAGCTACCCCACATCGTGAGAATTCCCAATTTTCCACCAAAGCACCCGAGAGCGAGCGCTGAGCCAAACTTGCACAAAAAAAATTCACATTTCGAGCTAAAGGACGTGTCTTAGCCGTACGGTATCCAATCCGTACGCGCGAATATTCGAGGACACCCCATATTGGTAATATATCGAGTGTGGCGCAAGGTCCGACTCAGGAGAGGTTGTGCGATTCCTAATCTCACAGTTGGAAGTAGGGAGTAACTCAGAACTCGTCCACACAAATATCTATGGGGCAGTATGCTAGGCAACCGACCTAACCACTTTGGAGAAAAATCATCAAACAAATAATACTGAAGGTTTGAAAAGTTGTCTTTAGGACACCATCTCGTCAGACAAAAAAAAATCTCCATGGGTTTCCGAGTCGACCTCGGGGAGAAGAACTATGGCCACGGTAATCCAACATGTAATAATAATTCACATTCATATGACTCCGACTGCTCCACTTACTTCTGACTTGAGTGATAGTTGAACTAACTCGAGAGTCAAATTGTGTCCGACATCGTTGTCCAGTCGAGCTGTCTAGTTCAGAGCATCATGTTCTTTCCTTGGACCTCGGAAAGAAGAGAGAAAGAATCTGAATACGCCACTGAGAATCGATTCTATCAGTACAAGGTGACTCGTCGTAACGATTGAACCAGCTATCTGGCTAGTCGTAACGGTCGAATCAGCCATCTAGCCAGTTTCAATCGAGCCAGAGTTTACCCAGAAGCACTTACCGATGTGTTACTCGCTAATTAACTCGAAAAGGAAGACCTCCATAGTAGTACTAGTAAAAATTTCCGGACGATAGTAACGTCTAGGAGCTGGTATACTGCGTCGGATCGCGTCATAAAAACAAGGGTTTTAGATCCTTTAGGACTTAACGGATCTAGAAGAAGCATGTAGGCAAGAAGAAAGGGGTAGCCCCGCTATTTTCCGTAGACGTTAAACTCAGATGAATTTCAAAAAGACCCCAGCTTCCTACATACAATGATACATGCACGCCAAAAATACAGCTAAATATGCATGCATGCATTCCGATCTTAAGCTTCGTGAGCAACCGTCGGTATCCTATGTGCTCCTATGTATCGAGGGTTTGAAATATGGGCAAGTGAGCTATGCGGAGCTCGGAGTGGTCGACTTCTCAACGTCAACCCCAATAAGATCTATAGATTTTAGGTAGGATTAGAGTTTGAAAGTCAGCGACGAGCCGTAGAAAGCTCAGGGTTTACAATTGAGACAGGTTGTTCATAGGAAGTACTAAAAATTACATTCCCGAAGCTGATTCACTGACATTCGATATGGGTGTTCCCATATACTCATTCTAATACTAGTCAAATTCCTCATTAAGACCATGCACAAGATTGACAATTTGACACTCTTCCACTTCTACTTCCCTCCCCTTTCCTTCTTCCTTCACCAGATTGACCATTTGAACCTCCTATTTACGCCACAGTCACTAGAAGACCTGTGGCATATGAAGTTTCCTCCCAATCTCCTCGAGTTTACCAACAAAAAAAAACCCTGTCCAATTTGAACAAAAACAAATTTTAATAAGATAAAAATAAAATTTGAACTGGCTCAACTGGACACCACGATACCGTATAGAAGCAAGTCTTACCTTTGATGGTATGTACGGTTTGTTCCCTAGTTTATTCGTGCCCGAGCAAATGTCAAGTGCGGCCCGCCCGACGGCTACCTCTTACATGGTGTATCTTGTTGGGTGGTAAGTAGAGTGATAGACGGTCCGGGTTTGTAAGATTCGAGAGCTCAGTGTTGACTGCAGCGATCAGGTCTGAGTACGTGCATCACTGACTATTGGTTCGTGGTCGACTCGTTAGCTCCATTCTTTCTGCTTGAGGTTTGGCGCTTTGGCACCGATGGGAAACTCTGTAGATATTGTCTATGAATAAGTAGATGTCGACGCGTCCTAAAGGTGCTTAGGAGTTTTCCGAAAGAGAAAAATGCCGTTAGTCGGGCTCTAGCCCCTAGCGTGCCTGAGGAGCGGCCCAGCTAACGGAACGGTTGCCGTACTCCTTTGGTGGCTGTATACGGCACGCAAATAATTTCTATTGCCGCATACGGCACTTTCCCATACCGTAAGTATCATATGGTTTATCTCGAGCCATCCGTGTAAACCGTCCGCATTGACCGCAAATTATGGCTACGGTGTCCATCCCCACTGGACCCACTGATTTTTTTTTTGTGGTACGCGCTATATTTAGCTATCCCTGCATATGAGTTAACGGCAGCTGCTATATGCAAGCCCCGGCAGGAACAAACGTATTTGAGGAGGGAAAGTATAAACCTCCAGGTCTCAAGGAGAGTTAGTACCACTCCCGAGGAACCCACTGATTTTTATGTATGTAGATATATTGTGTATGACAAGTGTATGAGAAAATGATATGTCAGTACTAGTGGAAACCACTGACAATCCAGTTCAGTGGCATGAGGAGATCTGGTAGCTCAGACTCGGCCTCTACAAGTATCAAAACCGAGAGAAGTCACGGTTTTCCCCTTATGTATCGAGATGCACTGTGATACCAGTACTAATCTAGTAAATTCCAAAAAAAAAAGAATCCGACACAAAACTTGAACCTTGCAGTGATCAGTCCCACAACGTCTCGGATGTCGAATACATGAATCATAAGGAGATGAACCTGAGTTTAGAACAACATTGAGGTTGAGATTCGCGTGGAATAACCTCAAAAGCGTAAGCTAGAGTGCAGATGTAATCAAGAACGTTAACGGATTTCTGTATACAGAGAATTGGCGAAAGGATAACAGCGACGTCGACTACAATTATCTCCTTTGACCAGAAATTTCCCGAGCAATTTCAAGGCTCTTTGAAATGCATTCTGTTTCTGGGGTAATTGTACGTTTTGAATTTGCAAGTATTTATCGACGACGGGTATTAGTAGACAAAGGGCCACCGCCACCAAGATACGCAAATAAATTTGGTCGGCACGATGCGGGCTCATTAGCAGAACGTTTTGACTGTTCAGCTCATTTACTTCACATCCCCTCGTGAATTCAGAACGATTTTCGAAGTTGAATCGACTCGGAACATAGCCCATTAATGTGCTCACGGCAACGAGAACTACCTTACATAATTGAACGTGCACTTTCTTCCCGCGGTCAGCGTTCAAGGCCGTTTACTTTGCTACCTTACTACCTTGCTACCTGGCTGAAACGCCGAGCTCAGCGCTGGTCATCGCTACAGATCTATATACGTATCGCCGTCAATGTTGCAGCTGTCCCAATCTTTCTAGCAAAT
This sequence comes from Dendrothele bispora CBS 962.96, assembly GCA_004369135.1. NCBI lineage: Eukaryota > Fungi > Basidiomycota > Agaricomycetes > Agaricales > Dendrothele > Dendrothele bispora. The sequence continues at coordinate 163,181 of ML179198.1, read as the reverse complement.
CCTACCGGATTTGCAGGAAGAACGACCCAAAAGATTGGTGAGTAGCATACAGTGTCCGTCCGAATTGTAGGCTCTACTGTATCGACATGTACGGAGGCAACCGGTATTTGAACCGTGACGGAATTTTTTTACCCAGAAATAGCAACCAGGTATTTGTGAGCCGTGACAATTGCTGAAATCGGCAACCATGATGCCATTTTTGGGACTTTTTTTGGCATTTTCCCCCTATGTCACGATATTCTAGGAGCAACCAGACCTTTGTGAGCCGTGACATCACGCTATTTGAGCAACGCAACAGAGGAATTGTGACTGTGACGGTTGCCTCCGTACATGTCGATACAGTAAGTACTAGTAAAATAATTGCCCCTACGTTTCGCAAACTTGCAGGCCCTATATATCAATGACCATATACCAGGAATTGAGACTAGCCTCATTATAAAATCTTCCTGCCTCCAAGTCAGTTGAGTGTCTTTTTCTGCGGGTATACGATACTATGTTAAATATGTATTCGTAGGGTCGAGTATTGATTCTACTGCCCTTGTATATTGGAACTGGGGATACCTTCAGAGAATTTCTATCCGCTAGTGGGTCAATCATACATTCAATACGTTTTAGCGTCGAAATCAATGATTTGCATGGACCTTTTTTCATGAATGAGCTTACGCAAATCCACGTCAACCTCGGAGGATACTCTTTGCACGAGAACGAGGTGCAATGCCAAGCAAGGTACTGATATCCCCGACCATCGCCGGGTTGGTAACCAGATTGTTAAATAAGATCCGTTAATCAAGACTACGAGACTATAATCCCTTCATGTCCTCAAAACGATCATCATCGTCTAGCTCCCGTCGATCAACTCGTCCGCAAGCCAATTTTCTGTATGATGAACCCAGTGGAGGGTTCAAGAAACGCCGTCTCGGTCGTGCTTGCGATCTTTGTCGACAGGTGGGTTCTACGATTTCTTCGCAATCTCCTCGAGTTTACCAAAAGCCCTGTTCAATTTGGACAAAGAAAACAGATTCGAACAAGGTAGAAATAAGATTTGAGCTGGCTCAACTGGAACGTTAGGGATGGACACCATATCACTTTCAAATAATTATTAATTATAGAAACAAATCTTGCCTTTGATGGCACGGTTTTTTTTCCTTCCTAGTTCATTCCTGCCCAAGCACACGCCAACGGCGGCTACCTCTTACAAAGTTACATAGTGTGTCCGACTCTACAGTGGGTTTAAACTGTACCCGAGAAGGATTCCTGTGTTGTTTATGAACTAAGTATTCTCGGTATCATGGTATACTGTGGGTAAGAGGACTTGTCATATGGATGGCTTTAGTATAGCGACGTTTTGGATAGTAAGTAGAGTGATGTATGGTGTTCGGTCCAAGTTGTAGTGTTATCCGCAATCAGGTCTAGATATTAGGAGGTACTCGTGTGCGCACAGTGGTTCCATGCGGATTTTGGTACGGCGTCGGTGGTACATTGATGGTCAACTCAGGTTAACTTTGTTCCTTCCGGTTAGGATTTAACACCAGTAGGAACTCTCCGTATGTGCGAAGCATTTGGTTTCGTTTTGTGAATGGGTGTCCATAAAGTGCTTAGGAGTTTTCCGAAAGAGAAATTGCCGTTCCCGGCAGTTCTCTTGGTCGGGCGGCTGCCGTACTACTTTTACGACTAATCCATACGGCAATCTCCCGTAAGCGTACCATCTGGTATTATTTCGAACATTTCAAACTCGAGTATCCTGTAGACCGTCCGTGTTAACCGCAAATTATAGCTACGATGTCCATCCCTACTATCGTTCTTTATGTATGTAGATATACTGTGTATGAAAAAATTGATGTCCCAGACCTTCGTTGTGGCGAAGGAAACCGCCGACAATCTAGGACGGTCCATTGTCAATGGCCAGCCCTGTATGTATCGAGATGCACCGTAGTATTAGTACTACTATCTGGTGAATCCCAAAAAAAGCATCTGACACAAAAGTTGAATTTTGCAGTGATCAGTCCCACAACGTGTATAGCATGGACTCGGATCTTGAATGCACAAAACACAAGCCTGGGGATGAGTCTTGAAACAACGCTCAATTTGAGAAGTGTATGGACTAAACTCGAAAGCGTAAGCTAGAGTGCAAATGTCATCAAGCGGATTTTTGTAAAGTATACAAAAACTGAAGGCGAAAGGATGACGGCGACGTCGACTACGAATCATCTCCTTTGACCAAGAATTCTCCGAGCATTTCTAGGCTCTTTAAAATGCATTCTGTTTCTGGGACAATTTGCCAATTACATACGTTAAACGTTTTAAATTTGCAAGTATTTTAAATTATCGACGGGTAGTTAGACAAACGGCCACCACCACTGAGATACACAGATAAATTCAGTCGGCACGGACTCAAGTACTCATTAGCAGGACGTTCTTACCTTCCAATTCTCCATTTTTGCACTCTCACCCCGCGTTTTCAGAACTACCTTACATAATTGAACGTGCACTTTCTTCCCACGTTCAACGTCTTAGGCCGTTACTACATACCTTGCTGAAACGCTGAGCGCAGCGCTGATCATCGTTACAGATCTATACTGTCAATGTTCTAGCTATCACGATGTTCCCAGCGAGGATCTTGCAGGAAGAATGCCCAAAAGATTAGTGAGTAGCATACAGTATCCAAATCGTAGAACAAGCTCTAAAATTGCCCCTACGTCTCGCAAAATCGCAGGCCCTGTATATCAGTGACCACGATATACCAGAAATTGAGAATAACGTCAACTATGAAATGTCATCTTCCTGCCTCCAATTCAGTTGAGTATCTTCTCCTGCCGGTATACCTACGATATGTATTTGAAGGGTCTAGTATAAATTGTCCTTGTTTGGGGGATCATCAGGGAATTTCTATCCGTCAGGGGTAAATCACCCATTCAGTAAGTTTTAGTGTCGAAATAAATGATTTGCAGGGACCTTTTTTCACGAGTGAGCTTAGGGAATCCACGTCAACTTCGGAGGGATCCTCCCTTGTGTGAGGGGAGCGGGGTGCAATGCCAAGGTATACGTACTCCATCCCCGACCATCGCCGGCAAGGTTGCAGATTGGTAACCAGACTGTTAAATAAAATCCGTTAATCAAGTCTACAAGGCTATAATCCCTTCATGTCCTCGAAACGATCATCATCGTCTAGCTCTCGTCGATCAGCTCGTCCACAAGCCAATTTTCTGTATGATGAACCCAGTGGAGGGTTCAAGAAACGCCGTCTCGGTCGTGCTTGCGATCTTTGTCGACAGGTGGGTTCTGTTTTATGTGAAAGCTAGACTCTCTCGGAATACTTACTATCAACACACCATACAGAAAAGGAGTGAGTCTGGCATTTCATTATCTCATTTACTACTAAAGTGCGCGATTCTGATTGCTTGAACTCATTCACTGTAGTCCGATGTATGGAAACTTATTAGATAGCTATAAACCCAACTGTGATTAAACGTCAAGTTTACTAGGCGATAGCGTAACGATGCCCGGAAACGTTTGCTCAAATTGCATTTCCTTCAATGTTGAATGCACCCATCGAGGAACAGTGGGTCTTGAGTAATGTTACTACATTCGAGTGTTTCACTCATTGAACCTCTCAATCCTTAGGTAACGCAGAATGAATACTCGCCCATTTCCATGCAGTCTCTTGTAGAAGAAATTCTTAGCTCTTCGACTCCGTATTCTATTCCAAAAGATGGAGAAGTGACACAGAAACTTGTCATGGACCTCGCCACTTATTCTCGCAGTCTGGAGAGAAGAATATATGGGCTAGTACAACATCTTTCGAGAATACATACCCAAGCTATCGACTCTGATGCGATGCCATCTAATGATGGGGAAGCCGACGGAGTAGACTTCTTAGCAGACTTTCTGGGCAATGTTTCGGTTTCTAAACCAGAGAAACGATTCTTTGGTAAATCGAGTATGATGTCTCTTTGGAAGCTCACTCTGGATATGAAAGACAACCATCGACATGGTGGGGCGATACAAGAAAACAGAGGTAATGATGACTCGGATGCAGAAGTTATTATGACACCTGAATTTTTGACATTATATCCATCTGTAAGAGGAATATCTTACACTTCGGAGATTTCTATTCACTTAAAAGCATACCTAGGTAGAATCTTCTTTGGATTCTTTCTCGCAGTACGCATTTCCAGAGCACAATCTGTTGCTTAGCTTGGTGGTCATTTACTTCGATCGTGTTGCGGTTACTTTTCCTTTTCTTCACCGACCTACTTTCGAGCGAAGCTTGGCGGATGGTGTCCACTTACGCGATCGAGGATTTGGTACACTTGTCTTGTCTGTTTGCGCTTGTGCAGCTGCAGCAAGAACGAATCCCCAATTGCAAAATGATGACACGGAAAAGGACGCACAAGCAGGTTGTGAATGGCATAGTCAACTTAAACCGAGACAATTTGATTGTCTTCAACCAATAAGTCTTCATGAGTTGCAAATGAACATCGTACGTATATCTTCTTGTCGAAAGTGATCTACTCACTCCGATCCTCGAATCATCTGTACAGAACTGTATATTGTTTGTACCGTTTTGGTCACCTAATTGGATGATCCTCTGCAACACGATTCGACTTGCTCAAGAGAAAGGCATACATCGAAAGCAGTGGTACGACCGACAAGATATCTCTGCAGTCGACAAAGAGTTGTGGAAAAGAGCATTTTGGGCTCTGGTTTTTATGGATGTTTTCCTCACCGACTATTTTGGAAGGACCGGTAATCTTGCCCCTGAAGAGTAAGTGAAACTTCTCTTAGGTTCGGAAATTAATGGTATCATCTACTCTCAACAGTTATGATTTGGATCTGCCTGTTGATTGTGATGATGAATATTGGCCAAAAGAACAACTTGATCCAGACAAAAGTTTCAAACAGCCACAGGATAGACCCTCTCTCATGGCCCACTGGCTAACAGGTGTAAATCTCGCTGTAATTTATAGATATGGCCAGCGCACACTCGTGAGTTCATTTTTTCCTCGGTATTCAGATTCAGAGTGTGTTACAGCTGAATTTCACGGAAGTATGCAGCTCGTCGTCCTCAGTTCATCATGGGTGAAGAGTCGGTTTGGAAACAGAAAGTAGCTTCTCAACTTGATTCTGCAATGAACAAATGGGCGGAGAAAATTCCGAGACATTGTGAGTATCTTTCTTCTGGTCTTCCTTTGTTCAGCTATACTGAACATAGAACATATCGATATCTAGTGCGTTGGGACCCACTCTTGGGATTCGGAGAGCAGAACAACTCGGAGACGCCTGAGCGACGCCGTATGTTTGATGCCCAAATGGCGTCACTCTATACAACATTCTATTTCATGCAAATACAGATACATCGCCCATTGGTAGCTAAAGCTCAGGGTACGACTTTTGTCAGTCAGGAATCCCAAACACACCTGGCTGTTTGTGTTACTGCCGCGCGATCATGTATCCATCTTCTGGATATGTATTCGCAAAAATACAACGTTCCTCCCTATGGTCATGTTTTCGTGAGTGGTGACTACCTCTCGACAAGTAACGTTGTCAATACCCTTGCTTTTACCGATAGGTTCAGATCCTGCGAATGTCACTAATATTGGTGTTGAACATAAGTTTCGGGAAACTAAAAGGACTTTCAGATTACCGCAAAACTGATTTGGAATATTTACTGAAGTGCGCCGATATACTGCATCGTTTCCAAGGAAGGTGAGGAACATTGAATCAATTCAACCTGAAGTCAAGCTCTGGTAGCCTGACTTAAAGACACCTTTCAGGTGGCAAATTACCAATCGTTGCTGGTGGGTTTCTTATCTTTTCGATTTTCGTACCCAACTTACAAGATGTTCTAGTGAGATCATACAAGGTTTCATAGACAAATGTTCGGCGTCCGATACGAACGTTCAACCAAGAATTGATCGCAATCGAAGTGAGGTGGACGCTCAGCCTACTTCGAATAATCTGTTCTCGGGTTCCGTTACAGGGGTTGGGCCTTTCGAAGGAGTTTTGGAGCCTCCATCTTCGTCTCACGATTCATACACGAGCAGTGCGCGATTCGAAGGAACAACTCACTATATTCCATCGTCATCTGTAGGAGATAATGCTTGGAGCACCACACCATGGGGATTAGAATCGCACACGGGGGCCCGGGCAACGAGCTCTGGCGTACATTCGATCCCAACTCACTTATTCCCTGGCCAACATAATTTAACTCGAGCTGATATGCAAGTTCCGGATATGACTTCGGGAACTGCAGAATCGTACCAAGGGCTTGCTATTCCTTCAAGCATACCTCAGAACCATCAACCAGATGCTGTTGATGTGACGCTTAATTGGGTTCACCTGGCCTTTGCTAGCGGATTTGGAGGTTCTGAGACTGATACTAATACTGAGCAAGCACAGTCTATTGACAGTATCTTCACCCATCAGCCTTTTGGCTCTGATCAGAGTGTGAGTACTCTTTCTGCCGGGCTGTATGTCTAGAATTGATGGAAGAATCTCTCTTCGTTAATCTTTTAGTGATTGGCTTCAGTAGTCAGAAGAATCACAACAGAATAGCCGTGAAGAGAACCGAAGGATTCGACATAGATTAAGTATACTTACCGTCCACGGTACTATGTACAAAACACCTAAATAACATAAATCCATTGGTCTGCGTCGAAACCGCACCCTAAAAGGAAACGCGGGTGTCCGGGCCGGTCATTTGCTATGTGGTAGTTTCATGATCAAGGTCGAACATAGACCTCAAGGCCTCAAGCTTCAAAGTCTGTAGGATTCTAGGGATTCTAGAAGGCTCATTTTCTATCGAAATATCCGATAAAAAACGCTGAATATCGTCGTTCTCGCGATCAGACTTCCTCACTCAGGTCTTCTGTCTTCGTTTAGACCTCGGACTACCTCGGTTCATTAGGGTAGTTCAATCGTCCGTTTTCGCGCGGTTTAGAAGCTCGATCTAAAAACTGTTTTTCCTGGCAGTTGGTCATTTTGCCGTTGATGCCACTCGAAATCATAGTCGGACTTTGAAGTCGGCCCGATGACGCGAACGTCTTATTTCTCAATGCGTCTCTCCAGATTTTGGATGATGTCGTCTCCTAGTTGATTCCTGAAGTTGATCCTGTCATTGATTCTTTGTTGATCAAGCAGCTGGAGGCAGTCAACTTGAAATTCCGGTCGATCTGGATCTGAGAATCACGATACTAAAAAATTGACATCCAATTCGTGTTTTAGGCAGGGGAAAGATACAGACACTATACATACATACGTACATTTTCGCGACGAAACGATAAATCCAATCATTCTACTGAAGATGATTCCTCGCGTTGTCCGGTTTTTGGACTCCATTCAGCTGGCCAGATCCACCACCAACCACCACAGGCAGGTTCTCCCCATCTTCCAATTAACCCAAAAGGCGTAACAAAACCGATCAATTTCCAACTGTGTCCAGAATTGACATAGAATCTCCTTGCTTCCACCGTCCCTTGTCGCAAGTCGATCGTTCCTTGCAGGGTGAAGCTATATATAGCGTTAACGCCTGAGCCTTCAAACACAATCGTTGTATCGCTAGAAAAGGCAGTGCGTTTGAGGTTCATTGTCATGACTGGGTCGAAAGTGATCCTTCTCGAGCCGAGAGGTCTTGAGTCATATCCGATCCAGGATTTTTCTTCCTGTACGAGGAAATCCAAAGGTGCGAATTTATCGTATGTAAAGTTCTCTCCGAATTGTTGGTAGCCAGGGGTGATATTCTCAGTCCAATCAAAAGAGACGACATGAGATCCAGGACATGGTGGGGATGGGGGAAGAGTGCTGACATGGGTGAATTTGATGCCAGCATCTTTATAGTATTCTGCGAGTAACATTAAGCGCAAATTGGACGATGCAAGGAGAACGGATGACAATCGACGGGGCATTAAATAACAGTGATGGTTTACGTCGGCAAAAGAATGAAAAAGCCCTCGAATGGTGTTGTCCTGGATGACTTTCAATGAATTTGGTTTGAGATAATGCTCCCCGAGCAGATCACGAAGTTGCTGCCTTCCCATCCCATGGAACACTGATCCGATACTGAGGGCAAGCCCTTCAAGAGTCCCATCAGTTAGTTCTCGATTTTGATCAAGGTCTAGCTCAATCCTTGGAAGGACCGGTTCCGAGCAAAGAGCATTTAGGGACTGTAAAAGAAGATCCCAGACAGGCCAGTATTTGACCTCGGTGATTCTGGGTACATTCCGAGACGCTAAACAAGCCATAAGTTAGTGCTACCTCTCGAGGAACAATTCGGTAAGATATACTATGATGGAGGACGACAGCTGGAAGGACACAAGCAAGATTTTCGAGCCATCGAAGAGTCATGGAACCGTTTTTGATGGGAAACCGAGAATCATCACGGGCTCCCCAAGGGAAATGAATAACCCCCTCACCATCAGCAATAGCTTGGTCAAGCAGTTGTTCCGTACGAGAGTGAATATAATCAATTCGGAACCATCGACTTCTTCTTCTTTGGCGGTCGTCCAAACCATCCGAACCAACTCGAGTGTCCTTCTCCCACAATCCGACATCCCATCCATTTTCCTGAAGACGCCATTTGAATAGAATGGGATCAGTCAAACAGTTCCTGGACCGTTTGTTGACCAGGGACAGAGAAAACAGATCAACAGTGAGTGGGACATGCAAAGCAATTGCCTGAATCAACTCATCTGGCTGGGTGGTTAGGAAGTCCATTCTCGTTGCGTCGGTTCCAGCGATGTTATATATGCATTGAGTCACCGTGACGGTCGGCGTCAAAAAATTCAATGAGTATGAGATACATAGCCAGATGATACAGTGCTTTATAGAACAACTCCCACCTTCAGTTTTTTCGACAAAACCGCCCATGACAACCACTGCGTTCCCTATCAACTCGATTTCTTGCACCTCTCCATTACTGTTAACCAATACATTCACTCCGATATCAATCCTGCGTCCCATCTTGACCCCTTGAACAACACGGAACTTCCATTCTCCTGGCCCCTTCTTTGCTAAAAATCCACGTCGACGCTGCCGAACCGGTTGCAGGATCTTCAAAAGTCCCTTCAAACATCCTAGTTCGTTACTGTCACGCCGTCTTCCATCACTGCGAAGATAATCATATACAACATCGTGCGACGTGCACGAATACCGGTTCGGAAAGATTAAATTCACGAGCGATTGAGCCCGGCCCGGGGCGGTCATTTGCTATGTGACGGTCAAGTCCGAACACAAACCTCAAGCTTCAAGGTCTGTAGGATTCTAGGAAGGCTAATTTTCTATCGAGATATCCGAGAAAAAACGCTGAATATCGTCGTTCTCGTGATCGGACTTCCTCACTCAAGCTCACTCAAGTCTTCTGTCTTCGTTTAGACCTCGGACTATCTCGGCTCATCATTCTTCAAACCTCGTTTTCATCCTTCGATGGCTCGGGGGCATACGGCCAGGTAATCTTTTGAAAGAACAAAATCTCAGAGATACTTCGTCTTCTTTAGCGTGCCAAGTAGCGGATTAAAGATTTCCTTTGCTTTAAAAGCAGCTGGTTCAGACGCACCCTGCCATCTCTCCTGTACATGTGGTTTCTCTTCCTTCGAAAAGAGAAATCCAGCTGCAACGCCCTGGTACCATGTGTCACCGCCATTCAAGTCTATAGCTATCCAGAGCTATCCACATTCAACCTCAAATATCGTATATCGTACATCACTGGAGACATTGATGCACATGGACATGCCCTTGCGACGCCAAGACCATCTATCGGAGTCGAGATAACGGAGAATACGCATTGGTTTACCATGAAGGAGCTGTATTGATATCACATTCTCTATTTTTGACCACACGGTCCCACTACTTCCATCGCATTAGCCAAGAACTGAGTCTCAGACACTACTACCATAAAAATGGCGAGATGCACTTTTCTATTCTTCACTTTTATCCTTCCTTCCTCAAGCGATGAAGCTCATCTCCGTCGGTCTCCTCCTTTTTGTTGCACTCTTCGCACATTCAGCACCTATAGCACACGATGAGATCGTGTCGAAGACTGCTGAGGGATTCCGCTTATTGAGGCTCGAAGATGGTGCAGAGCCTGAGTGGGTAACGGAGGATCAGAAGCTCGAACTTATGAAGACAGGGAAACACTTCGTTAGTGTATTTCAAGTTCAACGTTGTACTGAAAAATCTGATATTCGCCTTTGCAGTTTGATGTCACCGAGGTTTGGGAAACCAAGCAGTCACTTCCTTATGCCAAAGCCCCAGCAGTTACTTGTATGTGTTTTATAGTTTAGCTCAAAAAATGGGAGATCGTTAACCTTATATTTGGACAGACCCCACCCCTTCGCACCAGAGTCAAGTCAGACCTCTGATCAGCACACTCTCTGTTTCCAATATGCAGACCAACCTGAATAAACTTAGCTCGTTCAACAATCGCTACTACAGAGCCTCCACTGGTAAAGATGCCAGTCAGTACATTCTCGATACAGTTTCGACGGTGTGTCACGCCACAGGTTCTTTTGCCCGATCATACCTAATTCTTTATTTAGATCGCTAGTGGTCGTTCAGGTGTAACTGTTCAGCCCTTCACGCATAGCTGGACCCAATTTAGCATCATCGCCAAAATCCCTGGTTCTAAAGCTCAGACCCCTGTCACTATCATCGGTGCTCATATGGATTCCATCAACCTTCAAAACCCAACAAGTGGTAGGGCACCAGGATATGATGACGACGGCACAGGAACAGTCAACCTCATCGAGATTTTCCGTGCGCTCATGGTGGGTGATTTTAAGCCTTCGACTCCTGTCGAGTTCCATTGGTATTCTGGAGAGGAGGCTGGTTTACTTGGTTCGCAAGCTATCGCGACCCAATACAAGAGGAACGGTGTGAGTGTCAAAGCTTTCATGGAGCTTGACATGTCTGGATAGTAAGACTTCGAATTCGTTTTTCCCCTCGAACTTTGTTGTTTAAAATCTTTTTAGCTTCAAGCCGGGAACTGAAGAAGTTATGGCTCTGCAAGCGGATTACATCGATTCAGGCTTGAACACCTGGCTCGGTAAATTGATTGATGAATATTCCAACATTGGATGGACAATGGATATTCCTGTAAGTGACGGTCCAAACGGTTGTATGAGATTTCACGGTACTGAAGAGACCGTCTCCTTGTAAAGTGTGGTTACGCCTGCTCCGACCACGCGAGCTGGAACGAAGAAGGATATCCCACATCATTCCCGTACGAGGCTGTCACTGGAGACGACAATCCTGAGGTGCACTCTCCTGATGACAATGCCAGTGTCAGAGGTTTCTCTTGGTCGCATTCTCTAGAGTTTGCAAAAGTTGGCTTGGCTTTCGTCTACGAGATGGCGATTTGAGGTAGATCTGCATGTATCGAGATGCCGTATCCCTTAGATAAATACAGACGACTTGTTGTAGAACCTAGAAAGTCTTCAAATACGTTTATTGTTGTGTTCAAGTTGAGCAAAACTTGAAAAAGGCAGCTTGAGGTTTGCCTCAGGTGACCCGGACGCGTTACGCGTTACGGTTAGCTTCTCGTCTCATCAACCACTAACTGCTACCCTCTTACGCGCCTATCATGACTGAAATGTCTGTTGTTGACGAAGAAATGATTAGGGAGATTCGCCGCTCCGTGAAAGACACTGCTGACAGAGGACTTATCGTCGCGTCCAAGTGGTGCGTTCGTTGTCTATCCTGCTTGTCGTTACCTTCTAATGACGGACAGATGATTTCTCTAGGTCGGCAGATCTCTTAATGTCGATACTCGTTAACAAGCGAAATGCTGTTGCAAATCCCAAGTCTGCAGCGTCCGATTTAGCACCTATGTCTTTAGACATCACAGATCCACTAAGCGAAGACGTTTTCGGCCATCCTGAACAGAATCTGACTATGGGAAATGATCAAGAGGCCGAGAGAGCTGATGCTGATGTGCTGCTGTTTGGACAGAGGTGTATGAGCATGAAAGAATACACTCGAGCTGCCTACCATACTCGAGGCTGCACAAGTGCAAAAGCATTGTTCATTAACATATACTCAAGATTTCTGGTACGTATATCAGTGTTTTTTCATTCTTTTTGCTTTCGCTTATACAGTTCCCTGGAAGGTTAGTGAGAAGCGCGCTCTTCTGGAGTGGCATAACGAAGACAGTGAGTTAACAACTGACCGTTGTTTTTGACAATGTGAACGAGTTGTAATTATTTTCAGGTACACGCATGCAACCCTTGCAACCTGTCAATAAAGAAATTAGCGACTTGCTTGCTGAAGTCGAAAATACCAGAAAAAAAGACCCTTTTCTTCTGTTCTTGTACGTGGCGGATTTCTTAATCTGGAGTTACAGAGTTGAACATCCTATCTACCATAGAAAGGCCTTATTCTACGCTCGTATGTCTCGCGCTGACGATGTGCGTGAAACACTTGCCGAGTCGCTGTCCGCGTATCCGTGGAATTGGTCGGCGTGGACTCTGCTCGGAACTTGCGTCGACAGTTCCAGCTTGGTCAGTAGCTACCTTGCAGAATCTATCGTGGATTTACTGACATGATTGCAATAGCTACAAGAGGTTCTCGCTTCAGTCAAACTACCACCAAACCATCCCCTTCCTAAAATGTTCCAAATTAAAATTTTGAATGAACTACAAGCAGCGTCAGAAACAGAAATCGGTTTATGTGACCATCTTCTCAGTGAGGACTGGTTCCCGAAGAGCTTGTGGGTCATGTCACATCGTGCAAGGGCGTTGTATGGCCTTACCCGTATGTGCACAAACTGCTTTCTTGTCGAGCATATACTCATCATATCTGATGCCTCTCTTCCAGATTTTGAACGGGCTGAAGAACAATTTGAAAAGCTCATGGACTTAGATCCTGATCGTGTTGATGATGTCGACATTTATTCCAACATTCTATATACGTTGCAACAAGACAAGAAGTTGACCCTTCTTGCGGAGAGATTCATGAAGAAAGACAAGGATCGCCCGGAAGTTTGTTGTATAGTTGGTATGTCTCATACATCGATATCGCAACCTACGCTTTCGACGCTTCATTTCAGGAAATCATTATTCTATGCGTGGCGAGCATGAAAAAGCGGTCAAGTATTTCCGCAGAGCTACACAGCTGGATAGGACATGCTTTCATGCATGGACATTACTTGGGCACGAGTATTTAGAGATGGCTAATGCGCCTGCGGCGATTGAGTCGTATCGTGTGGCATTGGGTTAGTGTTGTTACTGACGTATGCTTCTCCGTGCTCAACCTCTTTTGCAGCTATTGACACCAAAGATTACCGACCATGGTTTGGGTTAGGACAAGCATATACACAGCTCGGACTACCGACATACGCACTGTTTTACTACCAGAAGGCTTCTTATCTCAGGTCCGTGAAGCCTGGATTGTCTGTCACTCAATTTATTGACCGAGGTGAACGTTATAGACCATCAGAATACGTTCTATGGGACGGTCTTGGAGAATGCTATGAGCAATTAGCCCCGTAAATTCTTGATAAATCATTCAAGTTCATACCGTCATCCTGATCTCTATCCCAGGCATCAAGATACCACCAAATATTACCGTCATGCTGTTCAATGTTACCATAATGCCCTTGCTCTCCAAGCTGGAAGCAAGAAATTTAATCAAAGGATCGCCTTACATATCAAGATAGCGAACTGTTACAAACAGTGCCGCGCATACAGCGACGCGGCTGAACAGCATTATCTGATTGTCAAGGTGTTTGACACCGAAGGTGAGTTTTGTTCTCTTTTTCTTCTCTCTCAAAGCTCTTATTTGCTATACTTTGTAGTTCCTGCAACAGAATACACCTCCATACCTGAGCAGTACACTCGCTCTCTGTATGAAGTTGGTGATTTCCACGCCAACGTTCAAACGACGCAAGGCCGTCTCGCTGGGAACCTTAAGCTGGCACATGATTATTTGACTTGGGTTCTGGCGAGGAGTACGTGGCTGAAGGAGGGTGACAAGCAACGGATTCATACTTTATTGAATGCGATTGCGACGTATATGGCGCCAGCGGGGATCTCGTTCAATGACAAGGACTTGGGCTCCGGGCATGGGTATGACACTAGTTACAGACAAGGACCTCTGTTTCTCACGAAATTCAACAAAACGTAGGGTAGCGAAATGTGTAGTGCTGTCTTCTAATGATTTGCTCGATTAATCGACTCGTTGATGACGGGTACCAGCCTTCCACCTTCAAGTTCTGATGAATTCGAATAGGAGGGAACATTCTCTAGCTAGTCCCAAATGTACCATTCGTTTACGTCCAGATCTCAGCCGTACGCGCATATTAGACTAGTAGATTAGACTTGTTCTCTTCTTCTATGATGTATTTGATACAAACACTACAATGCACGTCGCACGACATCCAATAAGTCAGATAGGACGCTAATTAGCCTTCCATCATCTCTTCTGGAGGAGCTTGCTGTCCTTGTTCCCGGTCTTTCCTCACTGCCTGAACAACGTCGTCTACACGTAAGAGCATCCTGGCAGCCTCAATGGCGGTTTTAAGGGTTTGGATCTGAATATAGCGAAGTTTTTAGTGTGGGAGAGGTAGCAAGAAGCGAGAGGCAAGAACACACCTTGACGCTGGCCGATTCATACAAACCATACGACTTCATATCCACAATCTTTCCTGTCTCACCATTAACACCCCATGAGTGTTCCCCGTTTGCATGTTTTGCCTGGACGGAGTGAGATTTCAGAGTCAGAGCTCCAATACTTCGATCAGAAAGAGAACTACACACCCTAAGCTCTGTCAAAGCCCTGATCGCGTTCCCTCCGCTGTTTTGGATCAGTGTCCTCGGAATAATTTCCATCGCCTCTGCGACAGCCCTAAACGGCCACGCCTCAATCCCCACAACTGATCCACTCCTCGCCTTTGCCTGTAACCCAACCGAAATCGCCATCTCCGTCGCTCCTCCCCCGGGAACCAAAGTAGGATCGAAGAAAACGTTCCTCGCTACAGACATGGCATCAGCCAGGTTTCTGTCGATCTCGTTCAGGATATCTTTGGAAGGTCCTCGAAGGAGGATAGTGCAAGCTTTGGGCTGGTTGCACTCAGTGAGGTAGGTGAAATATTCGTCTCCGATTTTTTCAATGTAGAACAGACCACATTTGGTACCGACGTCGGTTTCACGGAGGTCTTCGATACGGTTGACGATGGTTGCGCCGGTGGCGAGCGCGATTCGGTTGTTGTCAGTTTTGCGAACGCGTCGGATTGCTGAGATGTTGTTTTTGACAAGGACATGTTGGGCGAGGTCTGGAGAGGATTCAAGTAAGACGTTGGGGAATCTGAAAAAAGAACGACAGGACATACCCGAGATACCCTTCTCTGTGATGACCAAATCAGGCTTGAATTCGACAATCTTTTCGACCATCGCCTTGACTTGTTCTTCCTCGATGTCCTGTGCTCTAGCCCAGTCACCCTCCTTCGAGAATTCCATGTTGGTTTGAGACTCTCCCTTTTTGTATTCGAGAGGACAGTCCAAAAGGATGACTCGGGGTTTGACTATTCTCCTCCTCATAGAAGGATGGGTGATATCTTTATTCAGCATCACTCCGTCCAAAACTTGACTTTGCTCGATCTCTCCTCCGGGTATTTTTTCGACCCTTGCATACCTCTTGATATCGACAGTCTTATGGCCATCTTCGTCTTGAGCAACAGTCCGAACGGCTTGTAAAGCGAGTTTACACATGAGATCTGACCATCTTACGACGAATTTGGTTCCGATGGATGTTTTGATGAGGGATAGCATTTCTTCGTCATTGGAAGTGTCTATAGGGATGGAGATGCGTTTGATGATCTCCAGGGATTCTTTGAGGGCTTTGTTGTAAGCGGAAATGATAACGACGGGGTGGATGTCTCGTTCGAGTTGGGAGAGGGATTGGGCAAGGATTTCACCAGCTAAAGATGTGGGTGTAAGGATGATATCTGCAGGTCAACAAATAATGCAGCAAGCGGTCGCACCGAGAATGATGACACTAGTTGTACCATCTCCACATTCCTCGTCTTGTGTCCGACTGAGCTCGATCATGTTTTTTGCAGCAGGATGTGCGACGTCGATTTCTCGTAGGATAGCATTTCCATCGTTTGTGAGTCTAAGCCGGATAGTTGAGCTTCTCGAATTAAAGAAAATCGATTTAGGCGTGTTGTCTTACAGGATTCCTCCCATAGGATCGAGAATCATCTTGAGCATGGATTTGGGACCAAGGCACGTTCGGATCACATCTGCGACCGTCTTTGTTGAAATTTGAGATGTGCTGGACGCGATAAAAATGAAGTGTTACTGCTTACTTTTGCAGCAGTGATATTAGATATTTGAGCTTTGCGACCTGACTGCCGTTCAGGCGCAGTGTCTGCAAATCATTCATTTAGGCTGAATGGAAGAGGTAAAAGAAGCTAAGCATACTCATAACAAAAACTGGAGTCTGGCCTGACATTTTGACAAGATAGAGTCAGTAGAGGAAACAGTGAGCGACGCGTTCTCGAAAACTCGAAATGTATGCAAACAAATCTGTGGCCAAACATGGAAGGTATTTCCCACTGCTAACGACACGTCGCGTCGAGATTGGATGTAAACTGATATTTAACTCCTTCACTTTTTTCCTCGACAATGGCCTCGACGTCGGACCAACCATGCTACACCGTCGTCTTTGAGTCTGGTGCAGAGTATCCCTCTGTACAAGAACTCCGCCAGGCCCTTGAAAAGGGCACCGACGAGGTCAAGATCGAAACCCTTCGCAAAATCGTCATCTCAAGCATGAACGGAAACCCACAACCAGCTCTCCTGATGCCCATCATCCAGTTCGTCATGCCCTCCAAGAACAAACAGCTCAAAAAAACCCTTCACTCCTACTGGGAAGTCTGTCCTAAATATGACGAAAACGGCAAGCTCAAGCAAGAGATGATTCTGGTCGTTAATGCTATCCGTAATGACCTCCAGCATCCCAACGAATATATCCGTGGTGCAACCCTCCGCTTTCTCCAGAAGATTGCAAAAGACGCCGAGCTCCTTGAACCTCTCATTCCCACATGCCGCGCCTGTCTCGATCACCGTCATTCGTACGTTCGCAAGAATGCAGTCTTTGCGGTCTTCTCTATCTACAAAGAGTTTGAGAACTTGATACCCGATGCTCCGGAACTCATGTCAACCTTTTTGGCTGCAGAGACGGACCCGACCTGTAAAAGGAATGCATTTGTGTTTTTGGCTCAATGTGATATGTCCAAGGCGGTCGAGTGGATATTGAGTATCGGAGATGGAATGGCGGGTTTGGATGAGCAATTGCAGTTGAGTGTCATAGAGGTTATCAGGGCAGATTGCAAAAACGATTCGGCTCACAAAGTATGTGTCTTTTCGCTTTTTGGGTGGAGAACTCGGGGCTGGTAGGAAAGTTTGCGGAAGGAGCATAGGAAGTTCTTTTAGAGGAAGTGTCGAAGAAGGAGTCAGACGTCAAGCGATTCCCATCTCTATGTCAAGTACTAGGAGAGACAGCTTAGGAGCAGTTAGACCTGCTCCCCACATGGTCCTTGTTATCGTCAGAACCGAACTGGCTGAGCCTACTGTCTCCAGTACTAGTCGTATCGGACCTCATCTAATCTAACCACCAAAATTCAACTGGATAAGTCTTCTGAGTGAAGTCGAAAGTATTGCAATCGAAGACGTCTGGAGGGTGACGGGAACTAGTGTAGGCACTTCGCTTCCTGCTCGAAGCAGTTGCGGCTTCGGTTTTGTCATGGTCACTTTTTCAGTGGTGGGTTCTATTCGCGATCTTTTTTTCTATTTAAAGCTTTAGCTGCTCGAAGTTCGTGTGCGATGAGGAGTTTCCGCCGGACAAGAATAGGGAATTGGGTGGTTGGGGACGAGGTCCGGGTCTTCGGCATTTACGACTAAGTCTGCGTATGCAAGGTAGACGATCGTGGAAGCCAAATACGCAGAGAAAATGACCTGAGAAGCTGGGTAGAAGTGGAAGGAAGAGACGTAGAACCACGAGAGGGAGAGGCCAGGGTTGTTGTATTTAGCCATATAGTGGTTATGTGGGAGATTATGGGACGTATGTAAGGAATTAGCGAAGTAGTCCTCGTCCTGGGGGTCGCCATAGTCGTCCGCTCCTTGGCGGGCTTTAAGGTTGTTTAAGTGGTTCTTAGGTTTCGTGAGGTGCCTTTTGAAAGGGTCTTGCTTAAAGTCCTTCTCTTCTCTGCTCAAATCGTGTCTATGGTCGCGCCTCCACTCCCTTAAACAGCTGCTGAAGGGCCTATTTCCGTTCCTGTAGCTCCCGACACCGTCATCTCGATCCCCACCTGCGTCTACTTGGACGTCGTCGCCATGGCTTTAGCGGGTTCTTGAGGTACTCACGTTCCTGGTGCGAACGACGCTGAAGCCTCTTAAACTATCGTCCACTGTACCTACCTAACCTGCTCTTCAACTGCCATAAGACCACGGAACAGGAGTCGCCGCCAGCAAAGAACCCAGAAGTCGTTAACGAAGAACTCCTTGTTGTGCTGGAGAAGCTGTAATGCCGACCTTCAGTACGACTCTTGCTACGAGTAACGAAATGCTGCTTGTAGGTACAGCCTCGACACTTAAGTTAGCGCAGTTAAATCTCAGTATATGCTCTACTCTAGGTGCGTGAACCTTTCCTGAACTTCTTACAGGTACTACTCCGGCAGCTCTTGTACAGGTACAAAGCTAGCGTTCCGAAGATTTGCTAGTTCTTGTTACTCGAATTGTAACAACAGCCTAAGGAATTACTGCTCCAACTATTCTCAACTACGTCGTCGATAACCTTCCTAAATCTACAGCAGTCCACCCTCTTTTTTCGAACTTTCGTGGAAATTGTCGTCGCCCCAAAACTCACTCGTGCCAGTTCCACCAGCGTCGAAGTATAAACTGCCGTACTCTCCTCTGCAATTCTTCGAGCTTTTACATTGCATACATAGAACCGATGTTTGTTTTATTCCTACTGCGTATATAGCCCTCTTTACTCC